>JABXNX010000020.1:931848-948498 GCA_014843695.1 Archivesica marissinica | reverse complement strand
ATGTACGAAGGTCCACCACTGAGTAATATGTACGAAGGTATACCACTGAGTAATATGTACGAATGTATACCATTGAGTAATATGTACGAAGGTACACCACTGAGTAATATGTACGAAGTTACACAACTTAGTAATATGTACGAAGGTACACTACTGAGTAATATTTACGAATGTATACCACTAAGTAATATGTACGAAAGTACACAACTGAGTAATATGTACGAAGGTATACCACTGAGTAATGTGTACGAAGGTACACCATTGAGTTATATATACGAAGGTAGTAATATGTACGAAGGTCCACCACTTAGTAATATGTACGAAGGTACACCACTGAGTAATATGTACGAAGGTCCACCACTGGGTAATATGTACGAAGGGAGTAATATGTACGAAGGTCCACCACTGAGTAATATGTACGAAGGTATACCACTGAGTAATATGTACGAAGATACACCACTGAGTAATGTGTATGAAGGTACACCACTGAGTAATATGTACGAAGGTATACCACTGAGTAATATGTACGAAGGTCCACCACTGAGTAATATGTACGAAGGTACACCACTAAGTAATATGTACGACGGTACACCACTGAGTAATATGTACGAAGGTACACGACTGAGTAATATGTACGAATGTATACCACTGAGTAATATGTACGAAGGTCAATCTCTGAGTAATGTGTACGAAGGTACACCACTAAGTAATATGTACGAAGGTCAACCACTGGGTAATATGTACGAAGGGAGTAATATGTAAGAAGGTCCACCACTGAGTAATGTGTACGAAGGTCCACCACTGTGTAATATGTACGAAGGGAGTAAGATGTACGAAGGTCCACCACTGAGCAATTTGTACGAAGGTTCACCACTGAGTAATATATACGAAGGTAAATCACTGAGTAAGAGGTACGAAGGTACACCACTGAGTAATATGTACGATGGTAAACCACTGAATAATGTGTACGAAGGTCCATCACTGAGTAAAATGTACGAAGGTACACCACAGAGTAATATGTACGAAGGTATACCACTGAGCAATATGTACGAAGGTACACCACGGAGTAAAATGTACGACGGTACACCACTTAGTAATATGTAAGAAGGTTCACAACTGAGTAATATGTACGAAGATATACCACTGAGTAATATGTACGAAGGTCCACCACTGAGTAATATGTACGAAGGGAGTAATGTGTACGAAGGTATACCACTGAGTAATATGTACGAATATACACCACTGAGTAATGTGTACGAATGTAGACCACTGAGTAATATGTACGAAGGTCCAACACTGAGTAATATGTACGAAGGGAGTAATATGTACGAAGGTCCACCACTGAGTAATGTGTATGAATTTCCACCACTGAGTAATATGTACGAAGGGAGTAATGTGTACGAAGGTATACCACTGAGTAATATGTACGAAGATACACCACTGAGTAATATGTACGAAGGTCCACCACTGAGTAATGTATACGAAGGTTCACTACTGAGTAATGTGTATGAAGGTCCACCACTGAGAAATATGTACGAAGGTAAACCACTGAGTAATTTGTACGAAGGTACACCACAGAGTAATATGTACGAAGGTATACCACTGAGTAATATGAACGAAGGTACACCACTGAGTAATATGTACGACGGTACACCACTGAGTAATATGTACGAAGGTACACCACTGAGTAATGTGTACGAAGGTCCACCACTGAGTAATATGTACGAAGGGAGTAATATGTACGAAGGGAGTAATGTGTACGAAGGTATTCCACTGAGTATATGTACGAAGATACACCACTGAGTAATATGAACGAAGTTCCACCACTGAGTAATGTGTACGAAGGTACACCATTGAGTACTATATACGAAGGGTGTAATATGTACGAAGGTACCCCACTGAGTAATATGTACGAAGGTAAACCACTGAATAATGTGTGCGAAGTTCCATCACTGAGTAATATGTACGAAGGGAGTAATATGTACGAAGGTCCCCCACTGAGTAATGTGTACGAAGGTCCACCACTGTGTAATATGTACGAAGGGAGTAAGATGTACGAAGGACCACAACTGAGTAATGTGTACGAAGGTTCACCACTGAGTAATTTGTACGAAGATTCACCACTGAGTAATATATACGAAGGGAGTAATATGTACAAAGGTCCACTACTGAGTAATATGTACGAAGGTAAACCACTGAGTAATATGTACGAAGGTACACCACTGAGTAATATGTACGAAGGTAAACCACTGAATAATGTGTACGAAGGTCCACCACTGAGTAATATGTACGAAGGGAGTAATAGGTACGAAGGTCCACCACTGAGTAATGTGTACGAAGGTACACCACAGAGTAATATGTACGACTGTCCACCACTGAGTAATATGTACGAAGGGAGTAATGTACCGAAGGGAGTAATATGTACGAAGGTACCCCACTGAGTAATATGTACGAAGGTAAGCCACTGAATAATGTGTACGAAGTTCCACCACTGAGTAATATGTACGCAGGTATACCACTGAGTAATATGTACGAAGGTACACCACTGAGTAATGTGTACGAAGGTACACCACTGAGTAATATGTACGAAGGTATACCAATGAGTAATATGTACGAATGTCCACCACTTAGTAATATGTACGAAGTTATACCACTGAGTATATGTACGAAGGTACACCACTGAGTAATATGTAAGAAGGTCCACCACTGAGTAATGTGTACGACTGTCCACCACTGAGTAATATGTACGAAGGGAGTAATGTACCGAAGGGAGTAATATGTACGAAGGTACCCCACTGAGTAATATGTACGAAGGTAAGCCACTGAATAATGTGTACGAAGTTCCACCACTGAGTAATATGTACGAAGGTATACCACTGAGTAATATGTACGAAGGTACACCACTGAGTAATGTGTACGAAGGTACACCACCGAGTAATATGTACGAAGGTATACCACTGAGTATATGTATGAAGATACACCACTGAGTAATATGTACGAAGTTCCACCACTGAGTAATGTCGTACGAAGGTACACCATTGAGTACTATATACGAAGGGAGTAATATGTACGAAGGTACCCCACTGAGTAATATGTACGAAGGTAAATCACTGAATAATGTGTACAATGTTCCACCACTGAGTAATATGTACGAAGGTATACCACTGAGTAATATGTACGAAAGTACACCACTGAGTAATGTGTACGAAGGTACACCACTGAGTAATATGTACGAAGGTATACCACTGAGTAATATGTACGAAGGTCCACCACTGAGTAATATGTACGAAGGTACACTACTGAGTAATATGTACGAATATATACCACTAAGTAATAGGTACGAAGGTACACAACTGAGTAATGTGTACGAAGGTACACCACTGAGTAATATGTACGAAGGTATACCACTGAGTAATATGTACGAAGGTCCACCACTGAGTAATATGTACGAAGGTATACCATTGAGTAATATGTACGAATGTATACCATTGAGTAATATGTACGAAGGTACACCACTGAGTAATATGTACGAAGGTACACTACTGAGTAATATGTACGAATGTATACCACTAAGTAATAGGTAGGAAGGTACACAACTGAGTAATGTGTACGACGGTACACCACTGAGTAATATGTACGACGGTATACCACTGAGTAATATGTACGAAGTACACCACTGAGTAATATGTACGAAGGTAAACCACTGAGTAATGTGTACGAAGGTACACCACTGAGTAATATGTACGAAGGTACACCATTGAGTTATATATACGAAGGGAGTAATATGTATGAAGGTCCACCACTGAGTAATGTGTACGAAGGTACACAACTGAGTAATATGTACGAAGGTCCACCACTGGGTAATATGTACGAAGGGAGTAATATGTACAAAGGTCCCCCATTGAGTAATATGTACGAAGGTATACCACTGAGTAATATGTACGAAGGTACACCACTGAGTAATGTGTACGAAGGTACACCACTGAGTAATATGTACGAAGGTATACCACTGAGTAATATGTACGAATGCCCACCACTGAGTAATTTGTACGAAGTTATACCACTGAGTAATATGTACGAATGTATACCACTGAGTAATATATACGAAGGGGGTAATATGTATGAAGGTCCACCACTGAGTAATGTGTACGAAGGTTCACCACTGAGTAATATGTACGAAGGTAAACCACTGAGTAATATGTAAGAAGGTACACCACTGAGTAATATGTACGAAGGTAAACCACTGAGTAATATGTACGAAGGTAAACCACTGAGTAATGTGTACGAAGGTACACCACTGAGTAATATGTACGAAGGTACACCATTGAGTTATATATACGAAGGGAGTAATATGTACGATGGTACACATTGAGTTATATATACGAAGGGAGTAATATGTACGAAGGTCCACCACTGAGTAATGTGTACGAAGGGAGTAATAGGTACGAAGGTCTACCACTGAGTAATGTGTACGAAGGTACACCACAGAGTAATATGTACGAAGGTATACCACTGAGTAATATGTACGAAGGTCCACCACTGAGTAATATGTACGAAGGTACACCACTGAGTAATATGTACGAAGGTACATCACTGAGTAATATGAACGAAGGTACACTACTGAGTAATATGTACGAAGGTACACCACTGAGTAATGTGTACGAAGGTACACCACTGAGTAAAATGTACGAAGGTCCACCACTGGGTAATATGTACGAAGGGAGTAATATGTACGAAGGTCCACCACTGGGTAATATGTACGAAGGGAGTAATATGTACGAAGGTCCACCACTGAATAATATGTACGAAGGTATACCACTGAGTAATATGTACGAAGGTACACCACTGAGTAATGTGTACGAAGGTACACCACTGAGTAATATGGACGATGGAACACATTGAGTTATATATACGAAGGGAGTAATATGTACGAAGGTCCACCACTGAGTAATATGTACGAAGGTCCACCACTGAGTAATATGTACGAAGGTCCATCACTGAGTAATATGTACGAAGGTACACCACTGAGAAATATGTACGAAGGTCCATCACTGAGTAATATGTACGAAGGTATACCACTGAGTAATATGTACGAAGGTCCATCACTGAGTAATATGTACGAAGGTACACCACTGAGTAATATGTACGAAGGTACACCACTGAGTAATATGTACGAAGGTCCATCATTGAGTAATATGTACGAAGGTACACCACTGAGTAATATGTACGAAGGTCCATCAATGAGTAATATGTACGAAGGTATACCACTGAGTAATATGTACGAAGGTCCATCACTGAGTAATATGTACGAAGGTACACCACTGAGTAATATGTACGAAGGTACACCACTGAGTAATATGTACGAAGGTACACCACTGAGTAATGTGTACGAAGGTACACCACTGAGTAATATGTACAAAGGTACACCACTGAATAATATGTACGAAGGTACACCACTGAGTAATATGTACGAAGGTAAACCACTGAGTAATGTGTACGAAGGTACACCACTGAGTAATATGTACGAAGGTACACCATTGAATTATATATACGAAGGGAGTAATATGTACGAAGGTCCACCACTGAGTAATGTGTACGAAGATCCACCACTGAATAATATGTACGAAGGGAGTAAGATGTACGAAGGTCCACCACTGAGTAATATGTACGAAGGTCCACTACTGAGTAATATGTACGAAGGTAAACCACTGAGTAATATGTACGAAGGTACACCACTGAGTAATATGTACGAAAGTAAACCACTGAATAATGTGTACGAAGGTCCACCACTGAGTAATATGTACGAAGGGAGTAATATGTACGAAGGTCCACAACTGAGTAATATGTACGAAGGTACACCACCGAGTAATATGTACGAAGGTATACCACTGAGTAATATGTACGAAGGTACACCACTGAGTAATATGTACGACGGTACACCACTGAGTAATATGTAAGAAGGTACACCACTGAGTAATATGTACGTAGATATACCACTGAGTAATATGTACGAAGGTCCACCACTGAGTAATATGTACGAAGGGAGTAATGTGTACGAAGGTATACCACTGAGTACTATGTACGAAGATACACCACTGAGTAATATGTACGAAGGTCCACCACTGAGTAATATGTACGAAGGTACACCACTGAATATTATGTACGAAGGTACACCACTGAGTAATGTGTACGAAGGTCCACCACTGAGTAATATGTACGAAGGTCCACCACTGGGTAATATGTACGAAGGGAGTAATATGTACGAAGGTCCACCACTGGGTAATGTGTACGAAGGTCCACCACTGAGTAATATGTACGAAGGGAGTAAGATGTACGAAGGTCCAGCACTGAGTAATGTGTACGAAGGTTCACCACTGAGTAATATTCCACCACTGGGTAATATGTACGAAGGGAGTAATATGTACGAAGGTCCACCACTGGGTAATGTGTACGAAGGTCCACCACTGAGTAATATGTACGAAGGGAGTAAGATGTACGAAGGTCCAGCACTGAGTAATGTGTACGAAGGTTCACCACTGAGTAATATATACGACGGTAGCAATATGTACGAAGGTCCACTACTGAGTGATATGTACGAAGGTAAACCACTGAGTAATATGTACGAAGGTACACCACTGAGTAATATGTACGAAGGTAACCCACTGAATAATGTGTACGAAGGTCCACCACTGAGTAATATGTACGAAGGGAGTAATATGTACGAAGGTCCACCACTGAGTAATATGTACGAAAGTACACCACAAAGTAATATGTACGAAGGTATACCACTGAGTAATATGTACGAAGGTACACCACTGAGTAATATGTACGACGGTACACCACTGAGTAATATGTAAGAAGGTACACCACTGAGTAATATGTACGAAGATATACCACTGAGTAATATGTACGAAGGTCCACCACTGAGTAATATGTACGAAGGGAGAAATGTGTACGAAGGTATACCACTGAGTAATGTGTACGAAGATACACCACTGAGTAATATGTACGATGGTCCACCACTGAGTAATGTGTATGAAGGTACACCACTGAGTAATATGTACGAATGTCCAACACTGAGTAATATGTACGAACGGAGTAATATGTATGAAGCTTCACCACTGAGTAATGTGTACGAAGGTCCACCACTGAGTAATATGTACGAAGGTATACCACTGATTAATATGTACGAAGGTCCAACACTGAGTAATGTGTACGAAGGTACACCACAGAGTAATATGTACGAAGGTATACCACCGAGTAATATGTACGAAGGTACACCACTGAGTAATGTGTACGAAGGTACACCACTGAGTAATATGTACGAAGGAACACCACTGAATAATATGTACGAAGGTATACCACTGAGTAATGTGTACGATGGTCCACCACTGAGTACTATATACGAAGGAAGTAATATGTACGAAGGTACCCCACTGAGTAATATGTATAAAGGTAAACCACTGAATAATGTGTACAAAGGTACACCACTGAGTAATATGTACGAAGGTCCACCACTGGGTAATATATACGAAGGGAGTAATATGTACGAAGGTCCACCACTGAGTAATGTGTACGAAGGTCCACCACTGAGTAATATGTACGAAGGGAGTAAGATATACGAAGGTCCACCACTGAGTAATGTGTACGAAGGTTCACCACTGAGTAATATATACGAAGGGAGCAATATGTACGAAGGTCCACTACTGAGTAATATGTACGAAGATACACCAATGAGTAATATGTACGAAGATATACCACTGAGTAATATGTACGAAGGTCCACCACTGAGTAATATGTACGAAGGTACACCACTGAGTAATATGTACGACGGTACACCACTGAGTAATATGTAAGAAGGTACACCACTGAGTAATATGTACGATGATATACCACTGAATAATATGTACGAAGGTCCACCACTGAGTAATATGTACGAAGGGAGTAATGTTTACGAAGGTATACCACTGAGTAATATGTACGAAGATACACCACTGAGTAATATGTACGAGGGTCCACAACTGAGTAATGTGTACGAAGGAACACCACTGAGTAATATGTACGAATGTACACCACAGAGTAATATGTACGAAGGTATACCACTGAGTAATATGTACGAAGGTACACCACTGAGTAATGTGTACGAAGGTCCACCACTGAGTAATGTGTAGGAATGTCAACCACTGAGTAATATGTACGAAGGTCCACCACTGAGTAATATGTACGAAGGGAGTAATGTGTACGAAGGTACACCATTGAGTACTATATACGAAGGGAGTAATATGTACGAAGGTAAACCATTGAATAATGTGTACGAAGGTCCACCACTGAGTAATATGTACGAAGGTACACCACTGAGTAATATGTACGACGGTCCACCACTGGGTAATATGTACGAAGGGAGTAATATGTACGAAGGTCCACCACTGGGTAATATGTACGAAGGGAGTAATATGTACGAAGGTAAACCATTGAATAATGTGTACGAAGGTCCACCACTGAGTAATGTGTACGAAGGTTCACCACTGAGTAATATATACGACGGTAGCAATATGTACGAAGGTCCACTACTGAGTGATATGTACGAAGGTAAACCACTGAGTAATATGTACGAAGGTACACCACTGAGTAATATGTACGAAGGTAACCCACTGAATAATGTGTACGAAGGTCCACCACTGAGTAATATGTACGAAGGGAGTAATATGTACGAAGGTCCACCACTGAGTAATATGTACGAAAGTACACCACAAAGTAATATGTACGAAGGTATACCACTGAGTAATATGTACGAAGGTACACCACTGAGTAATATGTACGACGGTACACCACTGAGTAATATGTAAGAAGGTACACCACTGAGTAATATGTACGAAGGTATACCACTGAGTAATATGTACGAAGGTACACCACTGAGTAATGTGTACGAAGATACACCACTGAGTAATATGTACGATGGTCCACCACTGAGTAATGTGTATGAAGGTACACCACTGAGTAATATGTACGAATGTCCAACACTGAGTAATATGTACGAACGGAGTAATATGTATGAAGCTTCACCACTGAGTAATGTGTACGAAGGTCCACCACTGAGTAATATGTACGAAGGTATACCACTGATTAATATGTACGAAGGTCCAACACTGAGTAATGTGTACGAAGGTACACCACAGAGTAATATGTACGAAGGTATACCACGAGTAATATGTACGAAGGTACACCACTGAGTAATGTGTACGAAGGTACACCACTGAGTAATATGTACGAAGGAACACCACTGAATAATATGTACGAAGGTATACCACTGAGTAATGTGTACGATGGTCCACCACTGAGTACTATATACGAAGGAAGTAATATGTACGAAGGTACCCACTGAGTAATATGTATAAGGTAAACCACTGAATAATGTGTACAAAGGTACACCACTGAGTAATATGTACGAAGGTCCACCACTGGGTAATATATACGAAGGGAGTAATATGTACGAAGGTCCACCACTGAGTAATGTGTACGAAGGTCCACCACTGAGTAATATGTACGAAGGGAGTAAGATATACGAAGGTCCACCACTGAGTAATGTGTACGAAGGTTCACCACTGAGTAATATATACGAAGGGAGCAATATGTACGAAGGTCCACTACTGAGTAATATGTACGAAGATACACCAATGAGTAATATGTACGAAGATATACCACTGAGTAATATGTACGAAGGTCCACCACTGAGTAATATGTACGAAGGTACACCACTGAGTAATATGTACGACGGTACACCACTGAGTAATATGTAAGAAGGTACACCACTGAGTAATATGTACGATGATATACCACTGAATAATATGTACGAAGGTCCACCACTGAGTAATATGTACGAAGGGAGTAATGTTTACGAAGGTATACCACTGAGTAATATGTACGAAGATACACCACTGAGTAATATGTACGAGGGTCCACAACTGAGTAATGTGTACGAAGGAACACCACTGAGTAATATGTACGAATGTACACCACAGAGTAATATGTACGAAGGTATACCACTGAGTAATATGTACGAAGGTACACCACTGAGTAATGTGTACGAAGGTCCACCACTGAGTAATGTGTAGGAATGTCAACCACTGAGTAATATGTACGAAGGTCCACCACTGAGTAATATGTACGAAGGGAGTAATGTGTACGAAGGTACACCATTGAGTACTATATACGAAGGGAGTAATATGTACGAAGGTAAACCATTGAATAATGTGTACGAAGGTCCACCACTGAGTAATATGTACGAAGGTACACCACTGAGTAATATGTACGACGGTCCACCACTGGGTAATATGTACGAAGGGAGTAATATGTACGAAGGTCCACCACTGGGTAATATGTACGAAGGGAGTAATATGTACGAAGGTAAACCATTGAATAATGTGTACGAAGGTCCACCACTGAGTAATGTGTACGAAGGTACACCACTGAGTAATATATACCAAGGTAGCAATATGTACGAAGGTCCACTACTAAGTAATATGCATGAAGGTACACCAATGAGTAATATGTACGAAGGTACACCACTGAGTAATATGTATGAAGGTAAACCACTGAATAATGTGTACGAAGGTCCACCACTGAGAAATATGTACGAAGGGAGTAATATGTAGGAAAGTCCACCACTGAGTAATATGTACGAAGGTACATCACAGAGTAATATGTACGAAGGTATACCACTGAGTAATATGTACGAGGGTACCCCACTGAGTAATATGTACGAAGGTAAACCACTGAGTAATATGTACGAAGGTACCCCACTGAGTAATGTGTCCGAAGGTACCCCATTGTGTAATATGTCCGAAGGTACCCCACTGAGTAATGTGTCCGAAGGTACCCCACTGAGTAATGTGTCCGAAGGTACCCCACTGAGTAATGTGTCCGAAGGTACCCCACTGAGTAATATGTACGAAGGTCCAACATTGAGTAATATGTACGAAGGAAGTAATATGTACGAAGGTTCACCACTGAGTATTGTGGACGAAGGTCCACCACTGAGTAATATGTACGAAGGTATACCACTGAGTAATATGTACGAATGTCCACCACTGAGTAATGTGTACGAAGGTCCACCACTGAGTAATATGTACGAAGGTACACCACTGAGTAATATGTACGAAGGTACACCACTGAGTAATATGTATGAAGGTCCACCACTGAGTAATATGTACGAAGGTAAACCACTGAGTAATATGTACGAAGGTCCACCACTGAGTAATATGTATGAAGGTCCACCACTGAGTAATGTGTACGAAGGTACACCACTGAGTAATATGTACGAAGGTCCACCACTCGGTAATATGTACGAAGGTCCACCACTGAGTAATATGTACGAAGGTCCACCACTGAGTAATGAGTAATGTGTACGAAGGTCCACCACTCGGTAATATGTACGAAGGGAGTAATATGTACGAAGTTCTACCACTGAGTAATGTGTACGAAGGTCCACCACTGAGTAATATGTACGAAGGTAAACCACTGAATAATGTGTACGAAGTTCCACCACTGAGTAATATGTACGAAGGTAAACCACTGAGTAATATGTACGAAGTTCCACCACTGAGTAATATGTACGAAGGTAAACCACTGAGTAATATATACGAAGGGAGTAATATGTACGACAGTCCACCACTGAGTAATATGTACGAAGGTACACCACAGATTAATATGTACGAAGGTACACCACTGAGTAATATGTACGACGCTACACCACTGAATAATATGTAAGAAGGTACACCACTGAGTAATATGTACGAAGGTATACCACTGTGTAATATGTACGAAGATACACCACTGAATAATATGTACGAAGGTCCACCACTAAGTAATGTGTACGAAGGTACACCAATGAGTAATATGTACGAATGTCCAACATTGAGTAATATGTACGAAGGAAGTAATATGTACGAAGGTTCACCACTGAGTAATGTGGTCGAAGGTCCACCACTGAATAATATGTACGAAGGTCCACCACTGAGTAATATGTACGAAGGTCCACCACTGAGTAATATGTACGAAGATATACCACTGAGTAATATGTACGAAGGTATACCACTGAGTAATATGTACGAATGTATACCACTGAGTAATATGTACGAAGGTACACTACTGAGTAATATGTACGAAGGTACACCACTGAGTAATATGTACGAATGTATACCACTGAGTAATATGTACGAAGGTCCACCACTGGGTAATATATACGAAGGGAGTAATATGTACGAAGGTCCACCACTGAGTAATGTGTACGAAGGTATACCACTGAGTAATATGTACGAAGGGAGTAATATGTACGAAGGTCCACCACTGAGTAATGTGTACGAAGGTTCACCACTGAGTAATATATACGAAGGGAGTAATATGTACGAATGTCCATTACTGAGTAATATGTACGAAGGTAAACCACTGAGTAATATGTACGAAGGTACACCACTGAGTAATATGTACGAAGGTAAACCACTGAATAATGTGTACGAAGGTACACCACTGAGTAATATGTACGAAGGGAGTAATATGTACGAAAGTCCACCACTGAGTAATATGTACGAAGGTATACCACTGAGTAATATGTACGAATGTCCACCACTGAGTAATGTGTACGAAGGTCCACCACTGAGTAATATGTACGAAGGTACACCACTGAGTAATATGTACGAAGGTACACCACTGAGTAATATGTATGAAGGTCCACCACTGAGTAATATGTACGAAGGTAAACCACTGAGTAATATGTACGAAGGTCCACCACTGAGTAATATGTATGAAGGTCCACCACTGAGTAATGTGTACGAAGGTACACCACTGAGTAATATGTACGAAGGTCCACCACTCGGTAATATGTACGAAGGTCCACCACTGAGTAATATGTACGAAGGTCCACCACTGAGTAATGTGTACGAAGGTCCACCACTCGGTAATATGTACGAAGGGAGTAATATGTATGAAGTTCTACCACTGAGTAATGTGTACGAAGGTCCACCACTGAGTAATATGTACGAAGGTAAACCACTGAATAATGTGTACGAAGTTCCACCACTGAGTAATATGTACGAAGGTAAACCACTGAGTAATATGTACGAAGTTCCACCACTGAGTAATATGTACGAAGGTAAACCACTGAGTAATATATACGAAGGGAGTAATATGTACGACAGTCCACCACTGAGTAATATGTACGAAGGTACACCACAGATTAATATGTACGAAGGTACACCACTGAGTAATATGTACGACGCTACACCACTGAATAATATGTAAGAAGGTACACCACTGAGTAATATGTACGAAGGTATACCACTGTGTAATATGTACGAAGATACACCACTGAATAATATGTACGAAGGTCCACCACTAAGTAATGTGTACGAAGGTACACCAATGAGTAATATGTACGAATGTCCAACATTGAGTAATATGTACGAAGGAAGTAATATGTACGAAGGTTCACCACTGAGTAATGTGGTCGAAGGTCCACCACTGAATAATATGTACGAAGGTCCACCACTGAGTAATATGTACGAAGGTCCACCACTGAGTAATATGTACGAAGATATACCACTGAGTAATATGTACGAAGGTATACCACTGAGTAATATGTACGAATGTATACCACTGAGTAATATGTACGAAGGTACACTACTGAGTAATATGTACGAAGGTACACCACTGAGTAATATGTACGAATGTATACCACTGAGTAATATGTACGAAGGTCCACCACTGGGTAATATATACGGAGGGAGTAATATGTACGAAGGTCCACCACTGAGTAATGTGTACGAAGGTATACCACTGAGTAATATGTACGAAGGGAGTAATATGTACGAAGGTCCACCACTGAGTAATGTGTACGAAGGTTCACCACTGAGTAATATATACGAAGGGAGTAATATGTACGAATGTCCATTACTGAGTAATATGTACGAAGGTAAACCACTGAGTAATATGTACGAAGGTACACCACTGAGTAATATGTACGAAGGTAAACCACTGAATAATGTGTACGAAGGTACACCACTGAGTAATATGTACGAAGGGAGTAATATGTACGAAAGTCCACCACTGAGTAATATGTACGAAGGTACATCACAGAGTAATATGTACGAAGGTATACCACTGAGTAATATGTACGACGGTACACCACTGAGTAATATATAAGAAGGTACACCACTGAGTAATATGTACGAAGGGAGTAATGTGTACGAAGGTCCACCACTGAGTAATATGTCCGAAGGTTCACCACTGAGTAATATGTACGAAGGTACCCCACTGAGTAATATGTACGAAGGTACCCCACTGAGTAATATGTACGAAGGTAAACCACTGAGTAATATGTACGAAGGTACCCCACTGAGTAATGTGTCCGAAGGTACCCCACTGAGTAATGTGTCCGAAGGTACCCCACTGAGTAATGTGTCCGAAGGTACCCCACTGAGTAATGTGTCCGAAGGTACCCCACTGAGTAATGTGTCATAAGGTACCCCACTGAGTAATGTGTCCGAAGGTACCCCACTGAATAATGTGTACGAAGGTATCCCACTGAGCAATGTGTACAAAGGTACCCCACTGAGTAATGTGTCCGAAGGTACCCCACTGAGTAATGTGTCCGAAGGTACACCACTGAATAATGTGTACAAAGGTACCCCACTGAGTAATGTGTACGAAGGTACCCCACTGAGTAATGTGTACGAAGGTACCCCACTGAGTAATGTGTACGAAGGTACCCCACTGAGTAATGTGTACGAAGGTACCCCACTGAGTAATGTGTACGAAGGTACCCCACTGAGTAATGTGTACGAAGGTACCCCACTGAGTAATATGTACGAAGATACCCCACTGAGTAATATGTACGAAGGTAAACCACTGAGTAATATGTACGAAGGTAAACCACTGAGTAATATGTACGAAGGTAAACCACTGAGTAATATGTACGAAGGTAAACCACTGAGTTTGTTGTTGTTGTTGTTGTTGTTGTGAAACAATCACTAAAATGTTGAGCTAACTCTTCAGAGTGCTTGTCGGATGGAAGGGCAACTTCACTGGTACCTTCAAGCAGGTGCTGGTAACTTCACTGGGACCTTCAAGCAGGTGCTGGCAACTTCACTGGGACCTTCAAACAGGTGCTGGCAAATTCACTGGGACCTTCAAGCAGGTGCTGGCAACTTTACTGGGACCTTCAAGCAGGTGCTGGCAACTTCACTGGGACCTTCAAACAGGTGCTGGAAACTTCACTGGGACCTTCAAGCAGGTGCTGGCAAATTCACTGGGACCTTCAAGCAGGTGCTGGAGACTTCACTGGGACCTTCAAATAGGTGCTGGCAACTTCACTGGGACCTTCAAGCAGGTGCCGGCAACTTCACTGGGACCTTCAAACAGGTGCTGGCAAATTCACTGGGACCTTCAAACAGGTGCTGGTAAATTCACTGGGACCTTCAAGCAGGTGCTGGAAACTTCACTGGGACCTTCAAACAGATGCTTCGTAATGTTGTAGAGGCTCTACATATGTAGTACAGTGTAATACAGTTTTAGTTATTTCCCTTGGACCAATAGTTAAATTAAGTGACAAGTACATGCTCTTTACTAACCAATCACTGCATATATATGAGACATTCGCCATTTCCACAAAAAACATACACAATACATCATTAATTATGTGCTACAAATAATCCATATTATGTAGGAATATATATGTATATATATATATACCTTCACAGAGAGAAACGGCTGAACATATTGAAAACAGCCTGAAAAGGCTGGGAAAGCTTGGCGGATTGCGAGACTATAAACAGTAGACATTTATAAAAGAGTTTCCTCTTTCTTTGCCGATCTCGACCCCCCACACCCTTAGTGTTCGCCGACGGTCTGCGAGGTGAAGTCTAGAGGCGAAGTCTAGTTTCTAGAGGCGATGTCTAGAGATGAAGTCTAGTTTCTAGAGGCGAGGTCTAGAGGTGAAGTCTAGTTTCTAGAGGCGATAGTTTCTAGAGGCGAGGTCTAGAGGTGAAGTCTAGTTTCTAGAGACGAAGTCTAGAGGTGACGTCTAGTTTGTAGAGGCGAGGTCTAGAGGTGAAGTCTAGTTTCTAGAGGCGAGGTCTAGAGGTGAAGTCTAGTTTCTAGAGGCGAGGTCTAGAGGTGAAGTCTAGTTTCTAGAGACGAAGTCTAGAGGTGACGTCTAGTTTCTAGAGGCGAGGTCTAGAGGTGACGTCTAGTTTCTAGAGGCGAGGTCTATATGTGAAGTCTAGTTTCTAGAGGCGAGGTCTAGAGGTGAAGTCTAGTTTCTAGAGGCGAGGTCTAGAGGTGAAGTCTAGTTTCTAGAGACGAAGTCTAGAGGTGACGTCTAGTTTCTAGAGGCGAGGTCTAGAGGTGAAGTCTAGTTTCTAGAGGCGAGGTCTAGAGGTGAAGTCTAGTGTCTAGAATTGAGGTCTAGAGGTGAAGTCTAGTTTGTAGAGGCGAGGTCTAGATGTGAAGTCTAGTTTCTAAAGACGAGCTCAGATTATTTACTGGAGAAATGCACAACCGAACGCGAGGGAGAGACACAGGGGCGACCGCGGTGGGCTGCTCAGATTATTTACAAAAAGTGCTGGAGAAATGCACAACCGAACGTGAGGGAGAGAC
>JABXNX010000020.1:898917-930848 GCA_014843695.1 Archivesica marissinica | reverse complement strand
ACATTGAGACAATACAACTTGTTTAAGAAACCTTTAGAACAATCACATGTAGTATATACATTGAGACAATACAACTTGTTTAAGAAACCTTTAGAACAATCACATGTAGTATATACATTGAGACAATACAACTTGTTTAAGAAACCTTTAGAACAATCACATGTAGTATATACATTGAGACAATACAACTTGTTTAAGAAACCTTTAGAACAATCACATGTAGTATATACATTGAGACAATACAACTTGTTTAAGAAACCTTTAGAACAATCACATGCAATATTTACATTGAGTCAGTACTCTCTTGTTTAATCTGCGTTCACACAGCCATTATGGCTCCCATTTTCAACACAATCATATACATTCATAGCAGAGTCCTGCATATCGGGAATGATACGAAGAGGTCGGCCAAGCACTCTCGACAGTTAGGTGCATGTCATAAAATTTGGGAAAATCGGCCGATTTTGTCTAGTCGGATAACAATCGTGACTATGTTGTGACAGATTCTTCTGTATCAAATAAAATTCGTATCAATGTCCTGTATTGTCTGGATGGTGTCCTGTGGATCGGGACACTTTTGTGATGAAGTGGATCGGGACACTGTTGTGATGAAGTGGATCGGGACACTTTTGTGATGAAGTGGATCGGGACACTGTTGTGATGAAGTGGATCGGGACACTATTGTGATGAACTGACATGATCTAGAGAAATTTATTCATTGCTTTTTCTTGCTGATTGAGTACAGATTGCATCCAAATACTGCCGTCGGCATCTGTTTAATGTTGTGTCACTGTCTGATCTCTGTTAGATCACATTCTGGAGAATCATTAATTTTGTACGATGCAAAAGATACAAATCGGATCAGAATCAGATTGAGGATGGGATAATTGGTACAAATTCAGCTGGAAATGGTTAAATCGGGAAATTTCGTGAACAATATCTGATTGTTGTCGAGATTAAATAAACGTTGTTTTCAATTTTAGTAAAGTATCGCCATGATTCACAGGATCTTGATCATAATTTTGACAAATTTTAATCGGGAATTGTCAATCCATAGTTGTTTAAGCGCAATTTATACAAGAAATAGATGCTATCTCCCTCCATAATCTAGGTTCTCGTATATGGCGGGACTTGTAGGCCTGGACTGTATGGTTGTTTTTCCATGTGTCCATGGTTGGGGTCATGAATTGTACATAAGTACAGGAACAGATACTGTGTGATTCATGCCATGGTTATAGGCCAGATAGTGTTCACCCTGTTATAGTCGTACAGGGGTATGCACACATGGTTTGTGTAACTGTATGTGTTACCATGGTTACTGTTCGTAGACTGTTATAGTCTTACAGGGGTATGCACGCATGGTTTGTGTAACTGTATGTGTTACCATGGTTACTGTTCGTAGACTGTTCAATCATATATTGAATCTGTACCTCTATAGGTTGTCTGCATACGATATTGATGGCACCAGTAATGGCAACACTCATTTTACTTTCTGTGGAAACGTGGGGCACATCTTTTTTGTCAGTGGTTTAATCCTCCTGGGCCGTTTCCGTCAGTTGTGCAATGCTCTTTCAAAGTTGTTCAAATGATGACCCCGGTTTCAAAAATGGGTGTGGCCCGGGATGTCAAATGGTGTAAAATTGGATATTTTAGTAAATAATTATGGTCATGTCATATATCAAATCAAATGTATCGCGGAGGCAATCGCTCTGATGCAATTGTTATCAAGATGACTGTGGAAGTTCAAAAGATCATTCTTCTATTATAGATTTCAAAATTCTTCTTCACCCAAACTGCTTGGCCAATGGTAGCCAAATTTCACAGTTATAGTCCATGGTGTAGCCTTTTCAGATTTGTTAAAATGGAGGTTGTCGCGAATGGCCACCATCTAAAAATAACACAAATTCTTCAAACATCTTCTCATGAACCACTGTTCGGGTTTCGGCAACATTTGGTAGGAATGATCGATGTACAATGCTCTTTCAAAGTTGTTAAAACGGTGACCCAGGGTAAAAATTGAGTCAGGTGAGCGATACAGGTTCATCATGGCCCAGGGCATTCATTTGACCTGAGCTCCCGGGTTTTGACGCATGAAAATCGGTAAAGACGCTTGTTTGACTCTTGGTGAAAATGTGTAGTGGGTCAACTTTGACCCGGGACGATGAGTGGTCAAGCGTCATCGAACATATTCTCAACAGTGTAATTATCATAATCTGCCTGTCAAATGCGATCGGAGAGGGCGGAGTCCGTCTAAAAATAAATGCCATAACTTCGGCTTCGGCCAATGAACGAAGTTGTCTGTAAAATTTGCCAACATACTTAAGCCTAGATATATTCCTGTAAAGTTTAGCCAAAACATGACTTTTCTGCTGATTTAATGAATATTTATTAAAAGGTCATGCTTTTATTTTATTGTTGATACCAAAATCATTTTCCGGAACAAACTATAAGTTATCCGTTTGTTTTTAAATCTGTGACTCCAGCCTTAAATCTAACCACGTCCATTTTGAATATACTGATGCTGGGGCGCAAATTATACGACACCAGTGAATGATAAAACTACTTTGTAGCCAATACACAATTTAATTTACGAGTTTTTCTCATATATTGCAATTCGTAACTAAATATATTTTATGAAATTTCATAGTAATTCAGAGTGTTCATGCTTAACCCTTTCAGCCCCAAGTAACTGACATGGACTGGTGCGTGATATTTTCAGACCAATAAATTAATAAGAAAATTACCTTTGGACCAGTTCATTTATCAAAATGGGTAATTTTATCTAAAAATAGTAATAATTATTACTGGCAAAAAAGTGCAGATCCTGATGAGACGGCTCGTCACGAGCCGGCTCATCTGGATCTACACTTTTCATAAGCCTATTTAGAGGCCTGTGGGGTTGAAAGGGTTAATGTAACTTTATTTATTTCACATATTTCAATTATACTATCTCCTATGAGTATTTGAAAGTCTTCATTTTAAAGTATTTGGGTCCTTTTTTAAAATCGGTGAAGTCAATATTTAGTTCTACTGTAGAATGATTTGTTTTATAACCTGTTTTGCAGCAATGAGTTAAGTTGACCAGTTTATCAGATATAACAAAAATACCTAGTTCTACGAAAAATCATCGGTCTGTATTAGAATGCCATGTAAACTGTAATTGAGTCAAGTTTTTATATCTTCAAATATCAATAAAGCATCATGAAGTTATTTTCTAGAAGTGTCTGCTAAACCTGTATTTACATTGTTTTGTTTCAATGAATAGAACAGCGATACACCGCTCAATATTATTGATGTTACAGAAACATGTGCGATTTGTGATATCAAACAATGCTCTTAACCAATCAGCAACGTCTCAGGGGCAACTGCCTTTGCCGGAATGTAACTCCAGGACTGTCTCATTAGTACTGTGGTTAACACGCTTGCTGTTATTGATATGTACCTCCAGGACTGTCTCATTAGTACTGTGGTTAACACGCTTGCTGTTATTGATATGTACCTCCAGGACTGTCTCATTAGTACTGTGGTTAACACGCTTGCTGTTATTGATATGTACCTCCAGGACTGTCTCATTAGTACTGTGGTTAACACGCTTGCTGTTATTGATATGTACCTCCAGGACTGTCTCATTAGTACTGTGGTTAACACGCTTGCTGTTATTGATATGTACCTCCAGGACTGTCTCATTAGTACTGTGGTTAACACGCTTGCTGTTATTGATATGTACCTCCAGGACTGTCTCATTAGTACTGTGGTTAACACGCTTGCTGTTATTGATATGTACCTCCAGGACTGTCTCATTAGTACTGTGGTTAACACGCTTGCTGTTATTGATATGTACCTCCAGGACTGTCTCATTAGTACTGTGGTTAACACGCTTGCTGTTATTGATATGTAACTCTACGACTGTCTCATTAGTACTGTGGTTAACACGCTTGCTGTTATTGATATGTACCTCCAGGACTGTCTCCTTAGTACTGTGGTTAACACGCTTGCTGTTATTGATATGTTACTCTACGACTGTCTTATTAGTACAATGGTTAACACGCTTGCTGTTATTGATATGTAACTCTACGACTGTCTCATTAGTACTGTGGTTAACATGCTTGCTGTTATTGATATGTAACTCTACGACTGTCTCATTAGTACAATGGTTAACACGCTTGCTGTTATTGATATGTAACTCTACGACTGTCTCATTAGTACTGTGGTTAACACGCTTGCTGTTATTGATATGTAACTCTATGACTGTCTTATTAGTACAATGGTTAACACGCTTGCTGTTATTGATATGTAACTCTACGACTGTCTCATTAGTACTGTGGTTAACATGCTTGCTGTTATTGATATGTAACTCTACGACTGTCTCATTAGTACTGTGGTTAACACGCTTGTTGTTATTGATATGTACCTCCAGGACTGTCTCATTAGTACTGTGGTTAACACGCTTGCTGTTATTGATATGTAACTCTATGACTGTCTCATTGGTACTGTGGTTAACACGCTTGCTGTTATTGATATGTAACTCCAGGAATGTCTCATTGGTACTGTGGTTAACACGCTTGCTGTTATTGATATGTAACTCTACGACTGTCTCATTAGTACTGTGGTTAACACGCTTGCTGTTATTGATATGTAACTCTATGACTGTCTCATTAGTACAGTGGTTAACATGCTTGCTGTTATTGATATGTACCTCCAGGACTGTCTCATTAGTACTGTGGTTAACACGCTTGCTGTTATTGATATGTAACTCTACGACTGTCTTATTAGTACAATGGTTAACACGCTTGCTGTTATTGATATGTTACTCTATGACTGTCTCATTAGTACAATGGTTAACACGCTTGCTGTTATTGATATGTAACTCTACGACTGTCTCATTAGTACTGTGGTTAACACGCTTGCTGTTATTGATATGTAACTCTACGACTGTCTCATTAGTACAGTGGTTAACATGCTTGCTGTTATTGATATGTACCTCCAGGACTGTCTCATTAGTACTGTGGTTAACACGCTTGCTGTTATTGATATGTAACTCTACGACTGTCTTATTAGTACAATGGTTAACACGCTTGCTGTTATTGATATGTTACTCTATGACTGTCTCATTAGTACAATGGTTAACACGCTTGCTGTTATTGATATGTAACTCTACGACTGTCTCATTAGTACTGTGGTTAACACGCTTGCTGTTATTGATATGTAACTCTACGACTGTCTCATTAGTACTGTGGTTAACACGCTTGCTGTTATTGATATGTAACTCTACGACTGTCTTATTAGTACAATGGTTAACACGCTTGCTGTATTGATATGTAACTCTACGACTGTCTCATTAGTACTGTGGTTAACATGCTTGCTGTTATTGATATGTAACTCTACGACTGTCTCATTAGTACTGTGGTTAACACGCTTGTTGTTATTGATATGTACCTCCAGGACTGTCTCATTAGTACTGTGGTTAACACGCTTGCTGTTATTGATATGTAACTCTACGACTGTCTCATAGTACTGTGGTTAACACGCTTGCTGTTATTGATATGTAACTCTACGACTGTCTTATTAGTACAATGATTAACACGCTTGCTGTTATTGATATGTAACTCTACGACTGTCTCATTAGTACTGTGGTTAACATGCTTGCTGTTATTGATATGTAACTCTACGACTGTCTCATTAGTACAATGGTTAACACGCTTGCTGTTATTGATATGTAACTCTACGACTGTCTCATTAGTACTGTGGTTAACACGCTTGCTGTTATTGATATGTAACTCTACGACTGTCTCATTAGTACTGTGGTTAACACGCTTGCTGTTATTGATATGTAACTCTACGACTGTCTCATTAGTACAATGGTTAACACGCTTGCTGTTATTGATATGTAACTCTACGACTGTCTCATTAGTACTGTGGTTAACACGCTTGCTGTTATTGATATGTAACTCTACGACTGTCTCATTAGTACTGTGGTTAACATGCTTGCTGTTATTGATATGTAACTCTACGACTGTCTCATTAGTACTGTGGTTAACACGCTTGTTGTTATTGATATGTACCTCCAGGACTGTCTCATTAGTACTGTGGTTAACACGCTTGCTGTTATTGATATGTAACTCTACGACTGTCTCATTAGTACTGTGGTTAACACGCTTGCTGTTATTGATATGTAACTCTACGACTGTCTTATTAGTACAATGATTAACACGCTTGCTGTTATTGATATGTAACTCTACGACTGTCTCATTAGTACTGTGGTTAACATGCTTGCTGTTATTGATATGTAACTCTACGACTGTCTCATTAGTACAATGGTTAACACGCTTGCTGTTATTGATATGTAACTCTACGACTGTCTCATTAGTACTGTGGTTAACACGCTTGCTGTTATTGATATGTAACTCTACGACTGTCTCATTAGTACTGTGGTTAACACGCTTGCTGTTATTGATATGTAACTCTACGACTGTCTCATTAGTACTGTGGTTAACACGCTTGCTGTTATTGATATGTAACTCTACGACTGTCTTATTAGTACAATGGTTAACACGCTTGCTGTTATTGATATGTAACTCTACGACTGTCTCATTAGTACTGTGGTTAACACGCTTGCTGTTATTGATATGTAACTCTACGACTGTCTTATTAGTACAATGGTTAACACGCTTGCTGTTATTGATATGTAACTCTACGACTGTCTCATTAGTACTGTGGTTAACATGCTTGCTGTTATTGATATGTAACTCTACGACTGTCTCATTAGTACAATGGTTAACACGCTTGCTGTTATTGATATGTAACTCTACGACTGTCTCATTAGTACTGTGGTTAACACGCTTGCTGTTATTGATATGTAACTCTACGACTGTCTTATTAGTACAATGGTTAACACGCTTGCTATTATTGATATGTAACTCTACGACTGTCTCATTAGTACTGTGGTTAACATGCTTGCTGTTATTGATATGTAACTCTACGACTGTCTCATTAGTACTGTGGTTAACACGCTTGTTGTTATTGATATGTACCTCCAGGACTGTCTCCTTAGTACTGTGGTTAACATGCTTGCTGTTATTGATATGTAACTCTACGACTGTCTCATTAGTACTGTGGTTAACACGCTTGCTGTTATTGATATGTAACTCTACGACTGTCTTATTAGTACAATGGTTAACACGCTTGCTGTTATTGATATGTTACTCTACGACTGTCTCATTAGTACAATGGTTAACACGCTTGCTGTTATTGATATGTAACTCTACGACTGTCTCATTAGTACTGTGGTTAACACGCTTGCTATTATTGATATGTAACTCTACGACTGTCTCATTAGTACTGTGGTTAACACGCTTGCTGTTATTGATATGTAACTCTACGACTGTCTTATTAGTACAATGGTTAACACGCTTGCTGTTATTGATATGTAACTCTACAACTGTCTCATTAGTACTGTGGTTAACACGCTTGCTGTTATTGATATGTAACTCTACGACTGTCTTATTAGTACAATGGTTAACACGCTTGCTGTTATTGATATGTAACTCTACGACTGTCTCATTAGTACTGTGGTTAACATGCTTGCTGTTATTGATATGTAACTCTACGACTGTCTCATTAGTACAATGGTTAACACGCTTGCTGTTATTGATATGTAACTCTACGACTGTCTTATTAGTACAATGGTTAACACGCTTGCTGTTATTGATATGTAACTCTACGACTGTCTCATTAGTACAATGGTTAACACGCTTGCTGTTATTGATATGTAACTCTACGACTGTCTCATTAGTACTGTGGTTAACACGCTTGCTGTTATTGATATGTAACTCCAGGACTGTCTCATTAGTACTGTGGTTAACACGCTTGTTGTTATTGATATGTATCTCCAGGACTGTCTCATTGGTACTGTGGTTAACACGTTTGCTGTTATTGATATGTACCTCCAGGACTGTCTCATTAGTACTGTGGTTAACACGCTTGCTGTTATTGATATGTAACTCTACGACTGTCTCATTAGTACTGTGGTTAACACGCTTGCTGTTATTGATATGTAACTCTATGACTGTCTCATTAGTACTGTGGTTAACACGCTTGCTGTTATTGATATGTAACTCTACGACTGTCTCATTAGTACTGTGGTTAACACGCTTGCTGTTATTGATATGTAACTCTACGGCTGTCTCATTGGTACTGTGGTTAACACGCTTGCTGTTATTGATATGTAACTCTACGACTGTCTCATTGGTACTGTGGTTAACACGCTTGCTGTTATTGATATGTAACTCTACGACTGTCTCATTGGTACTGTGGTTAACACGCTTGCTGTTATTGATATGTAACTCTACGACTGTCTCATTGGTACTGTGGTTAACATGCTTGCTGTTATTGATATGTAATTCTACGACTGTCTCATTAGTACTGTGGTTAACATGCTTGTTTTTCTCACCAATATCAACCCGGGTACTCGTGTTTCCTCCCAGGAATCACAAATACTCTTGCATCCGTGCCAACAAGATTGATGAATATACTTAGTTCAAACTTGTTGAACAACCTCAATAAGTTTAAAATTTGGAACAGAAGCAGTATTACGTTTATATTGCAGGGTGACAGTTGCTAAGCCAGCCCCTCCAGATTCTGAAGTGAAGCCTATGGACTTATCAGGTATTTGTTCTACTTCAAATTCCATCAGAAATGAAACACAGCTGTATAAGCTAATCTGGTCCTGAATATATCATATAGCCTGGGAACAGGCGTTGATATATTTTGTGTGATCTGTCATATAAATATATTTTTAATACCGAGACCAGAATTGAGCTGTATTGAGCTTCTCATAAAAATATGTCATTTTGCCAGAAGTAAAATAGTGAAAAATCGACAGACTGGAATCCAGGCTATATATGCAGGCTATATATGCAGGCCCAGGCTATATATCCAGGCTTATATATCCAGGCTATATATCCAGGCTTATATATCCAGGCCCAGGCTATATATCCAGGCTATATATCCAGGCTATATATCCAGGCTTATATATCCAGGCTTATATATCCAGGCTATATATCCAGGCCTATATATCCAGGCTATATATCCAGGCTATATATCCAGGCTTATATATCCAGGCTTATATATCCAGGCTATATATGCAGGCTATATATCCAGGCTTATATATCCAGGCTATATATCAACAGGCTATATATCCAGGCTATATATCAACAGGCTATATATCAACAGGCTATATATCCAGGCTATATATCAACAGGCTATATATCCAGGCTATATATCAACAGGCTATATATCAACAGGCTATATATCAACAGGCTATATATCAACAGGCTATATATCCAGGCTATATATCAACAGGCTATATATCCAGGCTATATATCAACAGGCTTATATATCCAGGCTATATATCAACAGGCTATATATCCAGGCTATATATCAACAGGCTATATATCAACAGGCTATATATCAACAGGCTATATATCCAGGCTATATATCAACAGGCTATATATCCAGGCTATATATCAACAGGCTATATATCAACAGGCTATATATCCAGGCTATATATCAACAGGCTATATATCAACAGGCTATATATCAACAGGCTATATATCCAGGCTATATATCAACAGGCTATGTATCCAGGCTATATATCAACAGGCTATATATCAACAGGCTATATATCCAGGCTATATATCAACAGGCTATATATCCAGGCTATATATCCAGGCTATATATCCAGGCTATATAACAACAGGCTATATATCAACAGGCTATATATCCAGGCTATATATCAACAGGCTATATATCAACAGGCTATATATCAACAGGCTATATATCAATAGGCTATATATCCAGGCTATATATCCAGGCTATATATCAACAGGCTATATATCAACAGGCTATATATCCAGGCTATATATCAACAGGCTATATATCAACAGGCTATATATCCAGGCTATATATCAACAGGCTATATATCCAGGCTATATATCAACAGGCTATATATCAACAGGCTATGTATCCAGGCTATATATCCACAGGCTATATATCCAGGCTATATATCAACAGGCTATATATCAACAGGCTATATATCCAGGCTATATATCCAGGCTATATATCAACAGGCTATATATCCAAGCTATATATCAACAGGCTATGTATCCAGGCTATATATCAACAGGCTATATATCAACAGGCTATATATCAACAGGCTATATATCCAGGCTATATATCAACAGGCTATATATCCAAGCTATATATCAACAGGCTATATATCAACAGGCTATATATCAACAGGCTATATATCCAGGCTATATATCAACAGGCTATATATCCAGGCTATATATCAACAGGCTATATATCAACAGGCTATATATGCAGGCTATATATCAACAGGCTATATATGCAGGCTATATATCAACAGGCTATATATCAACAGGCTATATATCAACAGGCTATATATCAACAGGCTATATATCAACAGGCTATATATCAACAGGCTATATATCCAGGCTATATATCAACAGGCTATATATCCAGGCTATATATCAACAGGCTATATATCCAGGCTATATATCCAGGCTATATATCCAGGCTATATATCAACAGGCTATATATCCAGGCTATATATCAACAGGCTATATATCAACAGGCTATATATCCAGGCTATATATCAACAGGCTATATACCAACAGGCTATATATCCAGGCTATATATCCACAGGCTATATATCCAGGCTATATATCAACAGGCTATATATCAACAGGCTATATATCAACAGGCTATATATCCAGGCTATATATCAACAGGCTATATATCCAGGCTATATATCAACAGGCTATATATCCAGGCTATATATCAACAGGCTATATATCCAGGCTATATATCAACAGGCTATATATCCAGGCTATATATCAACAGGCTATATATCCAGGTTATATATCCAGGCTATATATCAACAGGCTATATATCAACAGGCTATATATCCAGGCTATATATCAACAGGCTATGTATCAACAGGCTATATATCCAGGCTATATATCAACAGGCTATATATCCAGGCTATATATCCAGGCTATATATCAACAGGCTATATATCAACAGGCTATATATCAGCAGGCTATATATCAACAGGCTATATATCAACAGGCTATATATCCAGGCTATATATCAACAGGCTATATATCAGCAGGCTATATATCAACAGGCTATATATCAACATGCTATATATGCAGGCTATATATCAACAGGCTATATATCAACAGGCTATATATCAACAGGCTATATATCAACAGGCTATATATGCAGGCTATATATCAACAGGCTATATATCAACAGGCTATATATCAACAGGCTATATATCAACAGGCTATATATCAACAGGCTATATATCAACAGGCTATATATCCAGGCTATATATCCAGGCTATATATCAACAGGCTATATATCAACAGGCTATATATCCAGGCTATATATCCAGGCTATTTATCCAGGCTATATATATCAACAGGCTATATATCCAGGCTATATATCCAGGCTATATATCACACCAGACACGTAAATATCAGTGTGACCCTAATAAAATTAACAGTCTTTCAGATGGGACTTTAAACCGAGGTCTCGTGTCGGTCCTTTATTTACACTGTACACGTAAACGAACCAGAGGAGATTCTGGAATGGGTCTCTGTCTGTATCATTGCACTATCCTCCAAAATCTAAAATGACTAATCTCATCAGGAGGCATCGCTCATATGGTCAACCGATAGAAACGATATATAGACGTAAAACACACACAAATAACAGTGATAATCACAATATATAGCACATTTCTTCAATTACTTTCATAATCTAACACATAATCTCTTCATACATTTTATTTGAATTTTTTTTCGTTGCTACTCAGCCCAATGTATTGTGTTAATTATATTACTGCAACAGAAAATATTTGAAAATGAAAATTAGCGATATTTGTAAATATGGCAGATTTGGTAATGTTTCAAATATCTGTTCTGTACATGTCTCTGGGCAAACCAACAGAGTTATTGTTATGTACTTGTCTCTGGGTGATTCCAAAGTTAAATGGAAGAGCATGGAGCATATTGTGTTTGTACTCGGCAACAGTCTGTTTGATCGGCAGTCTCTCAGTTCACACTTCTCGTCTTAGCAGTCACCCATGAATTAAATTGTTCATTTTAATGTGACCATATGTTGCATACCCCCAGATCATTATAAAGGTCAAATGTTTTCTGGCAGTTGGTTGATACAAAAGTGTTCAATAACAATAAGATAACATGTGATCACATTTGTTTGACATCTCACAATTTTTATTTTTCTTTATCTTATACCACCACCCACCTTCCAATGCAGAGTTCGAACTCGCAACCTCTTGTTTACGAGGCAGACACCGTATCCATGACACCACGGAGGCTTCACAGATGAAACTGATATAACGTCAAACTAATGTAATGTTGAAACTGATATAACTTCAAACTAATGTAATGTTGAAACTGATATGACTTCAAACTAATGTAACGTTGAAACTGATATAACTTCAAACTAATGTAATGTTGAAACTGATATAACTTCAAACTAATGTAATGTTGAAACTGATATAACTTCAAACTAATGTAATGTTGAAACTGATATAACTTCAAACTAATGTAATGTTGAAACTGATATAACTTCAAACTAATGTAATGTTGAAACTGATATAACTTCAAACTAATGTAATGTTGAAACTGATATAACTTCAAACTAATGTAATGTTGAAACTGATATAACTTCAAACTAATGTAATGTTGAAACTGATATAACTTCAAACTAATGTAATGTTGAAACTGATATAACTTCAAACTAATGTAATGTTGAAACTGATATAACTTCAAACTAATGTAATGTTCACATACAAATCCTTACATGCTATTATTCTGTGTCATCTCACTTGGCAATTGATTGAATGGTTAGATTGATATGATACTTCATGTGTTGTAGACAACTCCTAGTTGAGTATTCTAGGTCAAGGTCACACTTAGCAATTGATAGTAAAATGGTCTTTTTTCTTTCTTTTTTTTTGAGCCACATTTAAGATTCGGTTATTTTCCCATCAAATGGTCTTGTTTAGTGATTAATAGCTTTGCAACATTTTAGGGATTAGATTGATGCCTCACACAATACAAATGTTTTCCTGAATTAGATGACTTGTTGCCCCCCCCCCGCCCCTAGTTTCAAGATACAGTGTCAAATGGGTATTATTTGGTGCAAGAACTTTGCAACCTTTCAGGGATTGGGTATATTTATAATAGCTATGTATTATTTTCAGATTTTCCAAAATATGATTCAACAGGCAGTGTTCTATGTAAAACTGTTGTGTAATATTTTCAGGTTTTGCAGGCCCGAGATACAATGCTGCTGGCAATGTTATATCACACAGCATTCTGGGAAACTATGAGGACTTTCACAGAGAGGCTGTCATACATGGTGACCTTATGGTAAGAGTTGGTGTCTAACACCACACACCCCATTTAAACGCCCATGAAAACCAAAACACACACTACAGTAGAGGTATAATTACATTAGGGGAGATATATTGTTTTAGCATTTCCGTCTGTCTATCTGTCTGCTTTACCTTCATCTCCATAAGCCCTTGTTTGATTTTTCCAACCAATGGCCAAACAATCATGGAACACTTGATATACATGCAGGGTTTCCAACTGGAGAAAATAACATTTCCGTCACATTTTAGCTGACCCTCCGATCTACTACCCCCCCCTCCAAATGTTTTTTTCTTTTTCCATTTGATTGTTTTGCACCATTCTCGGTTCTATTACACTTTTGTTGCCATCATTATGTTCGCAATTGACTCAATAGTACTAGTATAATGATCATGTACTACATGTTAATATTATCCAAGACCTCCACATTTTTTCTTACTGTTTTAGGGATATGAAGCAGGGATCATTACAGAGGTCGATGTGTACGAAATAATCACCCTAGGGACCATCACTTCGCCCTCTGGGGTCCCACTTCTCCCTAAAAACTTTTTTGTTTTTCATACAAAATTTTGGCCAGGAAGATACAGTAGTCCATTATAAAGCACCCCTTCTATTCAAATGTTGTGTTTAATGGTCATATTCCATGTGTATAATGATCATGTACTACATGTTAATATTATCCAAGACCTCCACATTTTTCTTTACTGTTTTAGGGATATGAAGCAGGGATCATTACAGAGGTCGATGTGTACGAAATAATCACCCTAGGGACCATCACTTCGCCCTCTGGGGTCCCACTTCTCCCTAAAAACTTTTTTGTTTTTCATACAAAATTTTGGCCAGGAAGATACAGTAGTCCATTATAAAGCACCCCTTCTATTCAAATGTTGTGTTTAATGGTCATATTCCATGTGTATAATGATCATGTACTACATGTTAATATTATCCAAGACCTCCACATTTTCTTTACTGTTTTAGGGATATGAAGCAGGGATCATTACAGAGGTCGATGTGTACGAAATAATCACCCTAGGGACCATCACTTCGCCCTCTGGGGTCCCACTTCTCCCTAAAAACTTTTTTGTTTTTCATACAAAATTTTGGCCAGGAAGATACAGTAGTCCATTATAAAGCACCCCTTCTATTCAAATGTTGTGTTTAATGGTCATATTCCATGTGTATAATGATCATGTACTACATGTTAATATTATCCAAGACCTCCACATTTTTCTTTACTGTTTTAGGGATATGAAGCAGGGATCATTACAGAGGTCGATGTGTACGAAATAATCACCCTAGGGACCATCACTTCGCCCTCTGGGGTCCCACTTCTCCCTAAAAACTTTTTTGTTTTTCATACAAAATTTTGGCCAGGAAGATACAGTAGTCCATTATAAAGCACCCCTTCTATTCAAATGTTGTGTTTAATGGTCATATTCCATGTGTATAATGATCATGTACTACATGTTAATATTATCCAAGACCTCCACATTTTTCTTTACTGTTTTAGGGATATGAAGCAGGGATCATTACAGAGGTCGATGTGTACGAAATAATCACCCTAGGGACCATCACTTCGCCCTCTGGGGTCCCACTTCTCCCTAAAAACTTTTTTGTTTTTCATACAAAATTTTGGCCAGGAAGATACAGTAGTCCATTATAAAGCACCCCTTCTATTCAAATGTTGTGTTTAATGGTCATATTCCATGTGTATAATGATCATGTACTACATGTTAATATTATCCAAGACCTCCACATTTTTCTTTACTGTTTTAGGGATATGAAGCAGGGATCATTACAGAGGTCGATGTGTACGAAATAATCACCCTAGGGACCATCACTTCGCCCTCGGGGGTCCCACTTCTCCCTAAAAACTTTTTTTGTTTTTCATACAAAATTTTGGCCAGGAAGATACAGTAGTCCATTATAAAGCACCCCTTCTATTCAAATGTTGTGTTTAATGGTCATATTCCATGTGTGAATATAAATTGAACATACATACACCTACAATAAATCCATCATTTTATTATAAATATTAATTGCAAAAAGTGATGTCCAATAGCTCATAATCATCATGAAATATTGAATTAGCTCAGGGACAATATTTTTAATAGACAGGCACAGGACTTGTTCCTTCTGAAAATGGACAAGCCCTGATTTAATATGGACAAGCCACGATTTAATGTGGACAGGGCCCTATATAAACATGTTGCTATAATCAACTGTAGGTAGTTTTTCTTAAATATGCATCTCTCATTTCTCAATAAATATGATGTAAGTACTCAGTGACTTTGTGCTAGCAGTTAACCCATTCAACACCACATACCTCTAAATAGGCTTACAAAAAGTGTAGATCCAGATGAGCCGGCTCGTGACGAGCCGTCTCATCAGGATCTGCACTTTTTGCCAGTGATATGACTATTTTTAGACATAATTACCCATTTTGATAAATGAACTTGTCCAAATGTGATTTTCTGATTCATTTATTGGTTTATGATTATCATGGACCAGTCCATGTGAGTTACTTGGTGTTGAAAGGGTTAACTGTCAATGGTAATTTGCATGTTTATCAGCCTGTCTGTTGCATTTTGTACCTTTTGTGATTGCTCCTATGACAAATTTCCAATATTAATTATATGGTTTCATTCCTCTTGTCTACTGTTATGGTATTCCAGAATCCGAGGTATTCTGGTACTGGACAGGAACCGCAGCTTCCCTCCAACATGGGAGTGCGATCCTTGATCTATATGAATATATAAATGCTGCATGCATGTGGTAGTCACAAGTACTGGCTGGGGCCACAGACCGCCACAGGCACTGGGGAATGTGGTAATGGCCCATTTGGGATGGGAAATTTATTATAAAGATTAAATTTTAATAATTTTAAATTGACAAGACACAATACACGTGTACACCTACTTTCAGTTTACTCACCTTCAGGTAGTCCTCCTCCCATCTCGGTTCTGGGAAGAATGATCTCCCGCCGTAGATGTACTCATGCGAAATTGTCCAACCTCTCGAACCACCGTTTGGATTTTGGGAACATTTGGTATGATTTGGAATGATCGATGTACAATTCTCTTTCAAAGTTGTTAAAATGGTGATCTCGGAGCAGTAAATGGAGTCAGGTGAGCGATCATGTAAGCCATCATCGCCTTAGTGTTTTACTTAATGTTTGTATAAAACTTTTTCCAGGATATACCTGTTGTGAAGAGGGAGGACACCCAAATCACCATCCAGACATACAAGAGGAAGGTATGTGACTATGATGATGATGAATGGGGATGCAGCAATGATAGTAATGCTCTGAAGAATTGGCAGGTCAAAATGATGGAGAGGAAGAAACAACAAGGATATATTTCAAGTAATGAAGGAATAAAATCAACCTGCGTTTATTGGGGTATGCGATTCATTTGTGCTGTTTAAAATATGTAGGGGTCCGAAGGCTTCAATATACACTTTAAGCAGCACAGATAATATATACTATATACAAATAATATAGTTATAGTATACCCCTATAAATGAAACACAGGTTGATATTAATTATTATATTTATATTGCATTTTCTGCGCATTTCAAGACTGTAAATGACAATAAATGTTACAAAAGTTGTGTTAAACCTGTATTTATGTTGTTTCTTTTCAATTAATGGAACATCGATGCACCATGCAATATTATTGGCAATGGTATAGAAATGTATGCGATTTGTGATGTCAAACAATAACGTTAACCAGGTTAATCAGTAACGTCTCGGGGGCAACTGCGTTTACTGGAACGTAAGCGCAGTAGATTGGAAGGTGCTGAACATGGCGAGCATAACGTAAATATTGTTATAGCTACAATACCTGTGCATGTGTACCTCTAGATTTACGGAAACAATAACATCATATATACAATGCGGCAAATAAAGATATTGCAATATATATTCACAAACTGTTACAATACGTATTGGTCTAAACAGAGTGCAACAAAAACATGCTTTGAGCTTACATGCTTTGAGCTTACATGCTTTGAGCTTAAACTATGTTAGTTTAGCATAGTGCAACTTTCATTCTTTTATATTATAATTATATGCACAAAATTGGATTTTTTTTTTAAAAAAAAGCCATGTTTAGTTAGTTTCTAACTTACACGATATATTTTTGAAATGTCCAAACAACTGATTTGTAGCATTGAGGATCATGCATTCATTTTAATATGTTCACTTGAACATTCATGTACCACTGCATATTTCAAAATATCTAGCCACGAGAGACTACATAATTATGCATTGATGCAAAGCATGGGCTCCTTCAATAGATGTACAAGTAAGAACCCATGCATGGGTAATTGTACAGTCCCACCTCAACAAACGTCACCTCCCATGAGCTACACCCTCTTTATAATGTCACCATTATTCCCACCCGTTGCGTTTTAATACAATTTCACCTCTCACGAACGACACCTCCCAACAACACACAACAGTCAATTTCTCACCCAGCGATGCAGAAAACCTCCCAAGAACAGACAAAAATGTGGCTGAAAAAAGAAACAGTATGTACATGTATGTGTCATCGGACACAAATAATCGCCAACTGTTCCTTTCATTTTTCAATAAACAGTAATTATATTAATCTGTGGCCATATCCGGGGGGGGGGGGGGGGGGCAATAATCTACAGTATGTGTGAAAATAATCAATCTTTACGGTTATTCCTTCAATAAACATATTGACATGATTGGCAGGTTGTTTTACGGTGTATATCTTTTGATCGTTTAAGATGAAGAAAACTGGAATTTTGCAAGTGCAATACCGTATACGGCCACGCCTCGTCTGTCAATCGACTGTTTATAAACTTTATAGTTTTGTTTAATAATTATCTCATTAAAATATCTCAGTAAAGTATTTTTCAATTTCCCTGGTTTGCTTTATTACAATGCAATGTTTTATCACATACCGTAATAAGATAATTTAGGATCGGTTTTCGGACACGCCTCATCTGAAATACTTACCAAATATCTGAAATTAAATCAAACATTCGATCCCAAAAATCAATTGATCGTTTCCGAGCACTCTTATACTCGATCGGAACTGTGTCCGAGTACCTGAGTATCAAAATTGCTACTAGTTGCCATCCTTAATTTTATATAATTGAAATGTGTAACTAATCAGACTTTTTGACTTTGATGTATTGAAAACATTAATGTACACAATTGTCATAAATTTGCATAATTTGGCAATTTTAACACATTGCGTCCTCAGATATTCAATCTTAATTCAATCTATCGTATAATGAAAGTAGTACCCCCATTCTGTATACTCTATATTCAAAAGCAATCATAACTGACAAAACTGACTTCCAGCATTTCCAAACATCCAAAAAGGTTGAACCTCCCTAGAACAACAACCTCTACAACAACCAATCTTGGGTGTATCTGAATGGTGTTTGCTCTGGAGAGGTTTGACTGTACATGTAAACATAGAAGAAAAGTATGGTTTATTTAATTTTAAAAATTACAACATAAATTGTAGAACTATACAATGTATACATGCAATAGCATCAGTGATCATAATATTATGTTCATTTAGCACAACCACAAAATCAATCATGTAAAAAGGTACCTACAAGGGAACTTTTAATAATGACATTTAAATCTCTTTCAAGAAGTAAATATATGTATGCAATCATAAAGATGCTTACAGCCATAATTGAACAGGACTATGAAAAATGTTATCCACAATTGTTCAGACTTTCATGGCAAGACAAGGCCAGCAGTCAATCGTAAATATGTGTCCCCTGCTCCCTAACATAATTCGACATGGGTCTAATTTATCATATATCTTGTGTTATCTAAAGCCTACGACTGCGAATCAATTATAGACTGGTTTTCGATCTTAACCCTTTCCCTCATAATAAAACAAGTCATATCAGGTTCTCCAGCCCAGCTTATCAGCTACCAATAGATAAGAAACCAATAACTGTATTTCAGGAAAAACTGATAAAATAACCCCTATCATGTTTACCCTGTTTTCCCTGATAAAAACTTACTTTAATATATTTATGGTAAGAATTAATAATTTAGAAAAATAAATGATGTTTTCAACGATACAATTTTTAAAAGAAACTTTTTAGTATTTACTTAGATACGGAGGTGTAAATATTGGACATGCAGGTTTTGGAGAATAATTATTATATTCGACTATATTTGTTTATTTAATAGTTAATACCGATTACTATAATGAATTGCACTTTATCAATGTGATACAAGTTGCAAGTTAAAACTGTTTCGTCCTATTTTCTAACCAATTCATTGGACAAGGCCATGCCCCTGGGTTTATTACCCTCTGTTTAGCTGGCAACATTAGCCATTCCATGAGGCTACAACACACATCCTTTGATATCAACAAGTTCCTAAGACGCAGCCCCGTGTATTACGAACTGGATGCTTCCTGTCAAACTTGTCATGCCGACATTAGTCTGTAATTAGCATTAAAACCTTTGAACCCAAACTTTTATTACCCTCCGACCGATGCAGTATGCATACTATATAGCAAAAAACACCATGCTTGCATAACATTGTGACTTACATGCACTTTGATCTATAGCCGTGGTCAAAGAAAACAAACTTCAAACAAAAAATTGTTTCCACAGCTGACACCTGCATTTCCCCTCCCCCCGGGGTTTATGTCACGTGATAAATGTTCTAATTCCAATCCAATTCTAATTCGTCAATATGCATGAATTGGCCTTCACCGTGGAAATTTACCAGATACCTAGATGTTTTTATCCAAGCTAATGAATGGAGATTGCCCTGAGTAATTGCTATTTTTAGATTTATTTAAATTTCATTTTCGACATTTATAGATTGTTGCTTACTGAAACATATTTTGACTGCTTTTCTGCTGTATTAGTAGCGAAAATGATGGTTTTAAAACGGACACGTAAAAACACGTACTTATCAGGTGACTGGTATAGTCGTAAATATATGTATTTATCAGGTGCCCGATAACACGTAGAAATATGTATATATCAGGTAGTGATAGCACACGTAGAAATACGTATATATCAGGGTATGGGTTAAACAATATACGCAATTATGAAACAGAGGGAACCAGTGGGAAAATGTAGGTCAAACTGAGCGAAATGGTTTTTGCTAATAAAAATGATAACAGCTTGGCATTGTATGCGTAAGTTTAACCTCAGAATTCTACAGAAATTCAATATATTATATATTTAAAGCAGCATTACATCGTAATAAAGGATGGTTTGGGTAAAATATAAATACTAATATGTGTGTGTTTACAAAAATCGAAATAGTCTCTCAGAAACGATAAAATTCCAATAAATTTAAACCGTCGTATACGCGAATTTGTTTATCAACACACGAAATGTAAACACGCACAACGCGCATGCGTGAAACAACAGAGGATGTAGAAAACAACGTATATATGTTGAACATGAAAGACTATCTATCTATCTTCCTCTAATGTCAAACCCCTCGCGGGGATGTAGAAATGTCCCTAAAAGACTTAGCTAGCAGAGGTATGAATCAACATATCAAGTAATTTAATTAAAAAAGACAACATGGGACAAATGGGGACGATGCATTCCGAATGTAAACAAGTGCGGACAATGCATTCCGGTTGTAAACAAGTGCGTGACCGATCGACTCGGAAAGTCCTACTTTCGGTTTTGAGTTTGTTTTATCGCAAAAAAACACTGTTTACCAAATGAACATAAGCATACAAAGTATACTGTTAGAATGTGTAGCAGCATTTTTCAAATATCTTTTATTTCATACGATGTAATGCTGCTTTAATCATATGTAGTAGACTTCATGGTTTGATGTATACATGATTTATGGGAGTCTTAGGACACCTCGGTACTGTGGAATTTACTCTAGATCAAGGTCATGTTTTGTCTCAATATAAATATGTTTAGGCTTAACTGTGCTAGGGTATTATTTGGTTCAGCCTTACCTACAGTCAGGGAGCAGCAAGTATTTAATATTAATCTCAATAAATAAAGGCGCAAATAAGCATAATTACAGTTTTGTTTGTAAACTAACATGATTTTAATTCGTTCATGTATGATCAATAAAAATACTATTCACAAAGCTTTGGCCACACCTCCTGCCATTACAAAATAACAATCCTATTTCAAGGACTCCACAATCTTGTGTGGTGGAGCCATTATGTTCAGGAATTATGCAGACTTTTGATACTACCATATTTATTCTAATAAATGCTCATACTCTATAAACGCCCACTCCTGATTTTGGCATAAAAACCATTATTTTCCTCGTAAAAAGCCAAATAATAGGGCCTTTTTTAAACATCCACAACCCTGATTCAGACATATCTTTCAAACAACGCATTTCCTTATTTCCGTTTTAATATACACTTCACAACATTTACTCCAAATATTTGATATAAGTACGATATTTCAAGTTCACCACCCTGAACAAATGTTCCTGTTGATGAGGCAACAATGTTCATTGTTAAATCATGCCGACTCAAAATAAATTTTGTATCTTGTATCTTGGTTCCCCAATTAATTCAGCGCATAAGAATATTCCACTGGAAAATTACAATTTTGAGAAAAAAACAATGTTGAAGAGCGAGGGGCATCACACAGGGTTATTGTTACATCGCATATATTAGAACAACATCAAATTATGACAGCTTGTGAAATTAATTTGTGCTTATACGCTTGCCGAATAATTGCCAATGGACACACATGGTAGATTTCAAAGTGAGACCAATTTGAATGTTTGTGACATTGAACTGGCAAACTTTGACAGTCCCCACCATATCGTAGGCATATAATTATATATGCAAAATTAATCGGGAACATTTCCTCTCTATCCGATCAATATTTTCTTCAAAGTGTTCTTTCATTGGGGTAATTAAATCAAGATCGTCTAGGTGCCTAGTGTAAGAAATGAAGCATTTGTCATTTGTTTTTATACGTTTTTGATTATTAGCAGATTAAAAATAGGTTTGTTAAGGCTGTTTCTTTGCAGTATTGCGAGACTAGATTAAATTAAATTCTACATTTTAACAATATACCATATATCCTTGGCCATATGTCGACCTCGGCCATAAGTCGAGGGGTATGTTTGGGTTGGTGAAATCTGGTATTTTACTTGCACCCACTCATAAGTCGAGGTCAAATTTCCAGGATGGTTTGAGGATAATTGTTCTTGGGGAAATGGACTTGGTAATGGGGATTGCAACATTTGGAATAGAACAATGTAGAACAATATAGAAACGAATAACAGTTTAATTTACCCCATCAATACCTAGTTTTTTATTATTTACATAAAGGAATAAAACCATTTCAATTGATCATTATTCCCCATTTTTTTGTTATTTACAAACTAAATTCCTTCGAAGTCTGACTTCCTTCGAAGTCTGACTCGATGTCACTACAAAACATATATTTCACCTGATGTTCAGTAAGTTCCAAGTCGTAGATATAGGAATTGTCGGATTCTATATCCACAGCACTGGCAACACCATTGTCACCTAACTGAGGATGTAAACTCATCGAATAGCACATGATCCTCGGTTGTAATTAGGGCTGCGGCGATATACCGGTATACCGTGATACGCTGACGAATGTATATGCGTATCGTATCGGGAGGGTCTGTATCACAGATATCGGCCGTATCGAAGAGTAAAATTCCATTGAGTGTCTTTTTACCGATTCTAATTAAAATACTTGAAAACGTTTTCTAAATGAGCAAAACTTTCCTGTTAGTTTTATTTTAAACATTCCCCAAAGCGTGCACCTGTTGCAGAGCTAGTGTTAAAGCTATCACGCAAGTTCGAATTTTTAAAGTGGTGTTTAACTTTTGTTTATGCGTGGTACGCAATTATTTTGACTATTTGGAGTTAAGTTAAAATATGAAATATCCGATGTTGTTGATTTTCATGGAGTACGAATATAGACCTATCGCATGGTATTTGAAAGCACTATGTCACGATTTCGTCTGACAATGTCGGCATTTAAAAATCCACCGACTACTCATCCAAAGTGTGGCAGTATTTCAGCCTACCCTTGGACGAGAAAAAAGACACGGCTATGTGTAGAAAATGCCTTTCCGAGGTCAAGACCAGTGGTGGGACTACAAACCTCAGAACTCACCTCCGTCGCCACCATGTCATTGAAATAGGTTTTTAGTTTTACAAATTTTAGTCTTTATTATATGCTACAACAAACCAAACTATATTGACCAGGGAACATCAACTTATTGGCTTTGAAATTACAAATCAGGCTTAAAATCTACGAGTTGTATTTTTCGAATTATTTGACCTTGTGTTGATTTTCGGATGGCATTGCTATTTTTAACAACGGGCGCGGTCTCATAGAGAACCATATAATAGTTGGGATCCCAGATTTGCAAGCGCTTGGAATTATAAATCTAGAGCTAATCCATTATTTATTGTATAGTTTGGAATATGTAGGCTAATAAACAAAAGTCTGTACCCTTTAGTTGTTTTTATTACCAGTATGCTCGGAGGTCAAGTGCTCACATAGAGAGGTCATTTGCTATGAGCCTAAAACTTGTTCCGTTCTCCGATATTGCCTGTTTCGTATCGTATCGGCAGTCCCGTATTGCAATACATATCATATCGGAAGGGGTCTGGCAATACTCAGCCCTAGTTGTAATTAGGTCCCACCAGCCATACATGCCAGAATCACAGTAAAATGGGACTCATGCCCAGTGGTTTTAATTGAAACAGTCTTGTCTCCAATGGTGAGCACAGTTGAATTTCCAGGTAAATCGAAGCTGTTCTGCCGATCTGTGACAGTTCTAACTCGAACTGCTTACGTTCCCAAATAACAAACTGGTGAAATGATGTAGCATATCTGCAGGTAATTTCTGTGCGATATGAGTCCTTTGACGCAAGTCCATATCTGTTCATAAATCTAGAACACAACAGATGCTTTGAACACTCCGATGTCAACTCCATATTTAGTATCTTTAGCCAATGTTAGAGTTTTAATCCTGATAGCATTCCTTGTTACAATAAAATCATTTTTTAGTCGCAATTCTAGTAGCCAAGTAAGAATATCCTTCTCAAGCCCATTACAAGTGCTCACATGCACCACTCGACGTTTCTATGTCTTGGGTGCATCAACAATTTTATTCATAAACTTGCGCCAGTCTCTTACAAGTTTCTCACTAACTTCAAACTCGCGTTACGCCGCACAGTTATTAGAGTCTTGAGCAAATTCTATAACACAAATTGTGAATGCATTATCATAATAGACTCGCTTTTTCTTTGGCATTTTATCACACAAATTATAGATTATTACACAATGTTGTTTAATGAAATTGTAGTAGCATTATAGAAAGCATCATTCAAGTCCCACGCATATTAATCGGCTAAGCATTATAGAAAGCATCATTCAAGTCCCACGCATATTAATCTGCTAAGCATTATAGAAAGCATCATTCAAGTCCCACGCATATTAATCTGCTAAGCATTATAGAAAGCATCATTCAAGTCCCACGCATATTAATCTGCTAAGCATTATAGAAAGCATCATTCAAGTCCCACGCATATTAATCTGCTAAGCATTATAGAAAGCATCATTCAAGTCCCACGCATATTAATCTGCTAAGTATTATAGAAGGCATCATTCAAGTCTCACGCATATTAATCTGCTAAGCATTATAGAAGGCATCATTCAAGTCCCACGCATCTGCTAAGTATTATAGAAAGCATCATTCAAGTCCCACGCATATTAATCTGCTAAGCATTATAGAAAGCATCATTCAAGTCTGACGCATATTAATCTGCTAAGCATTATAGAAAGCATCATTCAAGTCCCACGCATATTAATCTGCTAAGCATTATAGAAAGCATCATTCAAGTCCCACGCATATTAATCTGCTAAGCATTATAGAAAGCATCATTCAAGTCCCACGCATATTAATCTGCTAAGCATTATAGAAAGCATCATTCAAGTCCCATGCATATTAATCTGCTAAGCATTATAGAAAGCATTATTCAAGTCTCACGCATCTGCTAAGTATTATAGAAAGCATCATTCAAGTCCCACGCATCTGCTAAGCATTATAGAAAGCATCATTCAAGTCCCACGCATATTAATCTGCTAAGCATTATAGAAAGCATCATTCAAGTCCCACGCATATTAATCTGCTAAGCATTATAGAAAGCATCATTCAAGTCCGACGCATATTAATCTGCTAAGCATTATAGAAAGCATCATTCAAGTCCCACGCATATTAATCTGCTAAGCATTATAGAAAGCATCATTCAAGTCCCACGCATATTAATCTGCTAAGCATTATAGAAAGCATCATTCAAGTCCGACGCATATTAATCTGCTAAGCATTATAGAAAGCATTATTCAAGTCCCACGCATCTGCTAAGCATTATAGAAAGCATCATTCAAGTCCCACGCATATTAATCTGCTAAGCATTATAGAAAGCATCATTCAAGTCCCACGCATATTAATCTGCTAAGACACTCCCAACAATCGATCACAAATTCACATGAGTGACACAACATAATCGAGTACTGTACAGCCAATGAAAAAATGCAGTTCTAATTGGAGGGCGGCGTGTATACGTGATAAACTGTTTGTGGTCCATTTCAATGCCTGCATAATAATACTGTGTTTGATCTAGTGCCACATTGATCTGAAGGAAGTATTAGATTGGCGGCATATTCTTTGATGACAGACGACAAATGGTGTTATTAAAATTTCCAAGATACATATTTTTATAGTTGTTTCCTGTATTGTTCATAAGAGTAAATGAGACAAGATCCTGCTTCTGACTAACATGTTAACGAAGCAATTTTGACAGTTTGTTTGTGTCCTTTGTAGAAACAGTAAGAATACAATTTAATTGCTAGGCACTTTGCAGAATCACCAAAATGCGCCAAACAATATACAAAAATAACGGTATATAAAATATGACTTACTGTCGTTACCAAATATTGAAATGCACCATAAGTTAGAATCACCCGATAATTTGCCTAAATCACGAGTCAACAAAAAGTTTTCATTTGCTGCACTGAATCAAGTAATTTGTAAATATCTGTAAAATAAAAATTTAACGATTTACATGCGTTGCGGAACATTGGGTTTGATAAATGTTTTATCCATAACCGTTATCATGGAATGTTTACATTTTCCAATTTCTGATAACTAATTTGTTAGTTTAAGCAGAATTTATTCATGTAGTAAGCATGTATACAGTGAAATTATGTTTTCTCAGAGTAGTTCCATTGAATTATACAAACATGGTATCTACTTGTGCACGGACATAGGATTTGCACACACTCAACCAGCTTGTATTTCATACCAATTTTGATTACATATTTTTATAACCCAGCCATAAGTCGAGGTGTGTTTTAGGATCAATATTTGGATGCAAATGTGATCGACTTTATGGCCGATGATATATGGTATATTTCTCCAAAATTCCCATGTGTGTTTGTGCTTATTCAAACAAATGTGTATCTTATAACAGATATGTCAATATAAAAACATATGTGTTGCCATAAATGATCGTCATGGAAAACATGGTCTGTATGGTATATATATGGAAAACATGTTCTATATGGTATATATATGGAAAACATGTTCTATATGGTATATATATGGAAAACATGTTCTATATGGTATATATATATGGAAAACATGTTCTATATGGTATATATATGGAAAACATGTTCTATATGGTATATATATGGAAAACATGTTCTATATGGTATATATATGGAAAACATGTTCTATATGGTATATATATGGAAAACATGTTCTATATGGTATATATATGGAAAACATGTTCTATATGGTATATATATGGAAAACATGTTCTATATGGTATATATATGGAAAGCATGTTATATATGGTATATATATGGAAACATGTTCTATATGGTATATATATGGAAAACATGTTCTATATGGTATATATATGGAAAACATGTTCTATATGGTATATATATGGAAAACATGGTATATAATGGAAAACATGGTCTATATGGTATAATTATATGGAAAACATGGTATATATGGTATATATATGTTAAGCATCATATGTTAAGCAACAACAAACCCTGATTTTCGACTACAAGATCGCAGCGGCTACATTTACCCACTACACACAAACACTTTGAAAATGCAGTGCATGCATAATTATATTTGTGTATTGCAATATGTAGTGCATGTTGTGTGCATGCATAATTATACTTGTGTATTGCAATATGTAGTGCATGCATAATTATACTTGTGTATTGCAATATGTAGTGCATGCATAATTATACTTGTGTATTGCAATATGTAGTGCACGCATAATTATACTTGTGTATTGCAATATGTAGTGCATGCATAATTATACTTGTGTATTGCAATATGTAGTGCACATAATTATACTTGTTTATTGCAATATGTAGTGCAGCATAATTATACTTGTGTATTGCAATATGTAGTGCACGCATAATTATACTTGTGTATTGCAATATGTAGTGCACGCATAATTATACTTGTGTATTGCAATATGTAGTGCACGCATAATTATACTTGTGTATTGCAATATGTAGTGCACGCATAATTATACTTGTGTATTGCAATATGTAGTGCATGCATAATTATACTTGTGTATTGCAATATGTAGTGCATGCATAATTATACTTGTGTATTGCAATATGCAAAATCAGTATTGCAATACGTATTGCCAAAAAGTGTATTACCATAATTATATTGTATGACGAATATATTGTTACACCCCTATCTTATATCCTGTCGGGTAGAACAAGTTGTCTTTACTGGAACATGCAAATTGGATTGAAATAACTTGATTGGATGGAGTATGAGTTGTTCAAAATATATTTTCAACTTCTACCAAGCCCTATTGTCAAATTGGATGAAAGTTGAGTGTGGAACATTTCAGGGCAACCAGTAGATTTAAATGCATGAAATTGGTCCAATTTGAAATCTAAAATGACTGTCATTGGGGACTTCTTTGAACATTTTCTATTTCACTTTTCTCATCAATGTTATTAATACGATATTCAAAAGCATGTTATCTGTAAATCCATTTTTCAATTTCTTCTGGTCAATTTTGATGAAATTTGTTATAGAGCATCGGGACAACTAGTACACCAAAAATAGCTAAAATTATTGTCAGCCATCATGAAACTCTATTTTCGACTTATCCCAAATGTGCATGTCAAGGATTATTTTTCAAAAAGCAGTAACAATGTACAAAATTATGAACAATCTTGTACCGAATTATTTGAATGAACATTTTCAATTAAGACATTGCAATTCAGTTACTTCAGAGATATGACATTGAGAAATGTTTCAAATATGGATCTCTATATTCCAAGACCTAGATGTGAAATGTATAAGAAATCATTAGAATACTCTGGTCCAAAGATATGGAATTGTCTACCATTTGAAATTAAGACGTCCAGATCTTTAAATATATTCAAGACAAAATGTAAAGTATGGATACAACGTTTTAATCGGTAGACACTAGACAGTTATATATATATAATGATTGTAAATCAATATGCTTATGTCGTTTTGTATTTCTATCAAAGTACCTGATTTATTTAGGCTGTTGTTTAAGTTACATTGTACAACATTATGCATGTATATTGTACGGCGTAACTATGTTATAATTATTGTGTATGTACATTTATTCTATAGTGTTAACAAATTGAAGAGGGCCCTAAGGAGGATTAGTTCAAAACTAATTAGGTCACCCTCTATAAATAAAGAAATCTATCTATCTCTATCTATCTCTAATTTTGGTGAATTAGTAAATAAGAAAAACTAAAATTGTTGTGGTATGCATGTGGGTGTGCAAAACCCCAATTTGCACGAAATATTTATTATTGTTATATATAAATAGTAATGTATTATATAAATACATTAAACTGTTTCTATATATGGCCAAATGTTTACCATGTAATATATATATATTTGTGTTATGCATAATCGTCTGCTATTATTTTCGCGCCTAAAATTATCAATCTCGCTTCGCGCGGGAAATGACTTAAGATGTTAGGCCTAATCTCAGTTTATCAAGGCCGTGGTTGCAGGTGTCCAGTTATGTAATACAAAGGCACCGAACTTGTTTGATGGTGTAATATTAGATAACATAACAGATGTTTTAGGAACAACAGATGTTTTAGGAATTGTTATATCATATAGACACTGATTCAATTGTGTATATAAGAAATGGATTTTATTAACATAAATCAGACACACTAGAGCCTAACTCCAGGAGCGAGAAAGGTCGTGATCTCAATCTAGTATATAGAACATATAAACTGTATTTATGATACTTAGATATTATTGACATTATAAGAAATATAACTTATAAAGATTTGTCGAATAATTAAATTGTTCAGCCACAGAAGAAACATAGAGTTTCGGCGAACCATATAGAAGTTGATTAAAAGTTAATCTAATCAGAAACAGTGATTAGATTATAGTGATATTGAGTAATGAAGGATTAGAAAGATTGGATGTTAAATATACTGTGTAAGCGCATATTCGGCTCACACAAATGGATTGTTAAATAAGCTTTTAATGATACGATGTATATATATATATAGATCACTGATTATATATATATATATGGATATTTCTGATGCCAATATAAACAAGATATTATATAGAAGAAATGTAATACTGTGTTGAGTTATCATTAATACATATAATAACGAAGAAACCCCCTAGACAACTCCAGCGAGTCTACAATAGGATAGACCCTGGTAAGAGCCGTAACAACCGAGACATATTATTACGAGAAGAAAAAGGAGAGTTTGCGACAATTGGGACGCTCGTCCGGGATTGGAAATAAAGAAGAGGTGACATATCGTGACATATTGTGAAGGACACTCGGATTTATATATGGAATATTGTGAAGGACACTAGGATTTATACATGAAGAATACAAGGGACTATTAATTAACGTGGGAAAACAGAAGTGCATGCGAGACAGTGTTAGAATTTGGAAATAAGTGAAAGACGTCAAAGAATTATTAAATTAATGAAATGGATTAAATTATTGGAAATGTGCAAACTTTGAATATGTGATAAATTATATATTGGATTAACGGACGAGACAGACTTCGGTAAGTACCAGTTTTCTTTTCATAGAGGCTTAATATTATCATTAAAATTATATTAGTGATTTACTTCCTTTTATTGAACTCAATTCTATAATACATTTGGAGATACATTCTGGGGATTAAAAAATTTTGGGAAATAAAAAAATAAAATGGCTACAACTAGGAGTGCTAATAAGGAAACTGAGGGGCCGGTTCACCCCGACTTGCAGACAACAGGTGATGAGATATGGGACAAATTAATGAGACGTCCCTTCTTTAATCAGGCAAATCTGGAACGTCAGGGTGAGATTTATGAGAAAGAAAGAGAGAGAGAAAGAGAGAGGGATGAAGTAAAACAAAGAGGGGAAAGAGAAGAGAAAGAAAGGGACAGGGAGGAAAGAATGCAAAGGGAGAAAATGCAGATGGAGATTCGCCTGAGAGAAATCCAGAGAGATCAGGAATCTCAGCAAAATAACCCCCTCCATACAGCTAATAGGCCCTCTAAGACAAACATTTCTGTTCCTATTTGGACCCAGACTATGAGGCCAGAGAAATTCTTCGCAACATGTGAGAGACTGTTCGAAGCTAGCCAGGTCGCCAAACAAACATGGGTGGGCCATATTATAGACAAGTTGTCCGACAAGGCCAGAAATATATATGCCACTCTTCCTGTCCAAGACGCTAATAATTACGATACCCTCAAGGCCGCCATCTTGGATGAATATAGACTCTCACCAACTGTATATAGAAAGAATTTCTTCTCTTGGGTAAAGAAACCTCAGCAGACATATTCCGAATTCATTAAGGAATTAAGGGAGCAAATGACTCTATGGACGGAGAACAATGATCCGAGCGAGGTCAACTGGATCGAGCTGCTCTTGAGAGATAGATTCGATTCCCAGCTAAGTGATGAGCTTAATTTGTTCATTCTGGATAAGAAAGCATCTACTCTCCAGGAATGTATTTCCCTGGCTGATGAATATAACCTCCATCGCAGATTAGAGCCCAGGACACGGATTACTTCAAATCCGAATGTGAAACCCAGAGATACAGAACACCGACCTCCAGCCCCAAGGCCATATATCCCATCACCCATGTATCGACCCAATCTTAGGATAGATAATTCCCAAGCTACCCATAGAACTCCCCGGATAGAAAAATATTGTAGTTATTGTAGGCGTAATGGCCACGGACGAACAGAGTGTTGGGCAGATCCCAATTCACCTAGGTACAGGGGTACTAGAAACCTAGCAAACGGACACCAAGTGTCAAACACTACTCATAGTTCAGCCTTTATAACCAATGAGCCAGTGAACTCATATGAAAATACCGAGATGG
>JABXNX010000020.1:870906-897917 GCA_014843695.1 Archivesica marissinica | reverse complement strand
AATGTTGGAGTTAGGAATTATCCGCCCTAGCAGAAGCCAGTGGGCCTCTCCCATAATATTGGTACGCAAATCAGACTCAGAATGGCGACCATGTATTGATTATCGGAAAATTAATGACCTGACTCGAGGAGAAGCCTTCCCCATCCCGAGATTAGACGATCTCATTGATCAGGTCGCAGGTTCGAGTCTGATATCAATTTTAGATCTTTATAAAGGTTACTGGCAGATTCCGCTAACCCCTCGAGCTAGTGAAATTGCAGCGTTCATAACCCCCTGGGGCTTGTTTGAACCATTAACTCTCCCATTTGGTTTAAAAAACGGTGGAGTTACCTTCCAGAGGGCCATAAACGAGATAATCGCTCAATCCCCGACAGAACCCATCCGTGATAGATTTGCCGACGCATATCTGGATGATATTGCTGTTCGATCCAATTTATGGTCACAGCACATAAATCACTTGGATTGGACATTTCATAGACTAGAGGATAGTGGTGTTACTTTGAATCCGAAGAAGTGTAAAATTGGGTCTGGAACAGTCAAGTACTTGGGACATGAATTAGGGTCGGGAAAAATCAAACCAATTTCCAGCAAGGTTGAGTGTATTAGTAATATCTCTCCCCCACAGACCAAGAAACAATTACGAGGATATCTGGGATCAGTAGGATTTTACAGGAAATTCATTCCCCAGTTCGCTGAGATCGCCGCTCCCCTGACTGACTTATTAAAGGGCAAGCGATCAGGGAACATCATAACTCAGTGGAGCGATAAACATCAACTTGCTTTCGAATCCTTAAAGAAAGCTTTAACCAATAAACCCATACTGAAGGCCCCTGACTTTAACCAAGAGTTCGAACTCTATACTGATGCTTCCGATTTGGGAATTTCGGCTGTACTGACTCAGACCGTTGACCAAGTACCACACCCAGTAGCATTTTATTCCCGAAAACTTATTCCACGAGAGAAAAACTACTCTACAATAGAGAAGGAATTATTAGCTATAGTGGCCGGTATCGAACATTTTCGCATATATGTAAGCACAAGCAAAACAATAATTAATTCAGATCATAATCCCCTTGTATGGTTAAGTAGGTCGAAAACGTCCAATCAACGCCTCTTAAGATGGGCACTGTGTCTCTCAGAATTTAATCTGACCATTAAACATATCAAAGGGACTCAAAATGTTCTAGCAGACTTTCTCAGTAGAGTTCAATGACTGTGATGTTTGACTTAGTAAATGTACTTGGTATTATTTCAGTTGTTCAGTAAATAGTTATTGCCTCTATGATTAGAATGTTGGTACCTAGCGAAAGAAATGCTATTTTAGGACATATGATGTATTGATATTATGATTGTTTTCTACTGTATATTCAAAGGAATGAAGATTTGTAAATCGGCCGATAGCGGGCGATGTCAAACTTCTCCCCGGGTAGGGAGGATTGTGCAAAACCCCAATTTGCACGAAATATTTATTATTGTTATATATAAATAGTAATGTATTATATAAATACATTAAACTGTTTCTATATATGGCCAAATGTTTACCATGTAATATATATATATTTGTTTTATGCATAATCGTCTGCTATTATTTTCGCGCCTAAAATTATCAATCTCGCTTCGCGCGGGAAATGACTTAAGATGTTAGGCCTAATCTCATTTTATCAAGGCCGTGGTTGCAGGTGTCCAGTTATGTAATACAAAGGCACCGAACTGGTTTGATGGTGTAATATTAGATAACATAACAGATGTTTAGGAATAACAGATGTTTTAGGAATTGTTATATCATATATACACTGATTCAATTATGTATATAAGAAATGGATTTTATTAACATAGATCAGACACACTAGAGCCTAACTCCAGGAGCGAGAAAGGTCGTGATCTCAATCTAGTATATAGAACATATAAACTGTATTTATGATACTTAGATATTATTGACATTATAAGAAATATAACTTATAAAGATTTGTCGAATAATTAAATTGTTCAGCCACAGAAGAAACATAGAGTTTCGGCGAACCATATAGAAGTTGATTAAAAGTTAATCTAATCAGAAACAGTGATTAGATTATAGTGATATTGAGTAATGACGGATTAGAAAGATTGGATGTTAAATATACTGTGTAAGCGCATATTCGGCTCACACAAATGGATTGTTAAATAAGCTTTTAATGATACGATGTATATATATATATATAGATCACTGATTATATAGATATGGATATTTCTGATGCCAATATAAACAAGATATTATATAGAAGAAATGTAATACTGTGTTGAGTTATCATTAATACATATAATAACGAAGAAACCCCCTAGACAACTCCAGCGAGTCTACAATAGGATAGACCCTGGTAAGAGCCGTAGCAACCGAGACATATTATTACGAGAAGAAAAAGGAGAGTTTGCGACAGTGGATGGTAGTCATCTTGAAAATCTGTATTCAACTTTTCATCCCAAAAGGGTCAGCTGAATAAACTATATCCATGAAGCCCTTGATGAAGTCCACCAAGTGATCATCTCGGAGCCTAAATGGTCTCTTATTTTGGATTTACAGTCAAGCCTGTCTCAAGCAGCCAGTCAATGTAATCACAGAAAGTGGCTGCTTAGCACAGATGGCTGCCTAATATAGGTTAACTGTATAATGAATCATCATATTGGGAATCTGGAAACTGACAGCTTAATTAATACAGGTTGGCTGCTTAACACATGTTTGACTGTATTTGAATTTGATAAATTTTCTAGACAATTGAAGTGTTATATTTTAGAACTCCTACAGAAGAACCCAGAAGATTTGGCAATGAATCAGGCTGACAACTACAGAGCGATCCAGGAGGATAGATACATAGTTGACAGGACTGTACCTGCAGTTGATTACGGGAAAGGATGTAGGTTAAACCTTATCTCAGGCAGTATAACCTGTACAAAAACTTGAGCAGTAAAACATAAATTCTCAAGTAAATATTCTTATGCATATTTCCAATTTATATAACGAAAAGTCAGTATTTCCAGCTTTCATAACATTGTATAAATTATAAAGAAAAGGATGCACAGTTTAAAGCTGTTGCTGGGCAAGTATGGTTGAATAATTTAATGTGTAAGTTTTTTGTGTAAACTTCTCCCTTTCCTTGATAATAATATTCTAGTCTGTGATGTTATGGGGCATCCAGTGACTTTATAAATGGGACCATGGAGGATGCAACTAATACTATCTGAACACTCCTCTGTCTTACCTGTGTATGACTGTAAGATGCAACTAATACTATCTGAACACTCCTCTGTCTTACCTGTGTATGACTGTAAGATGCAACTAATACTATCTGAACACTCCTCTGTCTTACCTGTGCATGACTGTAAGATGCAACTAATACTATCTGAACAATCCTCTGTCTTACCTGTGTATGACTGTAAGATGCAACTAATACTATCTGAACACTCCTCTGTCTTACCTGTGTATGACTGTAAGATGCAACTAATACAGTTTGAACACTCCTCTGTCTTACCTGTGCATGACTGTAAGATGCAACTAATACTATCTGAACACTCCTCTGTCTTACCTGTGTATGACTGTAAGATGCAACTAATACAGTTGAACACTCCTCTGTCTTACCTGTGCATGACTGTAAGATGCAACTAATACTATCTGAACACTCCTCTGTCTTACCTGTGTATGACTGTAAGATGCAACTAATACTATCTGAACACTCTCTGTCTTACCTGTGCATGATTGTAAGATGCAACTAATACTATCTGAACACTCCTCTGTCTTACCTGTGTATGATTATAAGATGCAACTAATACTATCTGAACACTCCTCTGTCTTACCTGTGTATGACTGTAAGATGCAACTAATACTATCTGAACACTCCTCTGTCTTACCTGTGTATGACTGTAAGATGCAACTAATACTATCTGAACACTCCTCTGTCTTACCTGTGTATGACTGTAAGATGCAACTAATACTATCTGAACACTCCTCTGTCTTACCTGTGCATGACTGTAAGATGCAACTAATACTATCTGAACACTCCTCTGTCTTACCTGTGTATGACTGTAAGATGCAACTAATACAGTTTGAACACTCCTCTGTCTTACCTGTGCATGACTGTAAGATGCAACTAATACTATCTGAACTCTCCTCTGTCTTACCTGTGTATGACTGTAAGATGCAACTAATACTATCTGAACACTCCTCTGTCTTACCTGTGTATGACTGTAAGATGCAACTAATACTATCTGAACACTCCTCTGTCTTACCTGTGTATGACTGTAAGATGCAACTAATACTATCTGAACACTCCTCTGTCTTACCTGTGCATGACTGTAAGATGCAACTAATACTATCTGAACCTCCTCTGTCTTACCTGTGTATGACTGTAAGATGCAACTAATACTATCTGAACACTCCTCGTCTTACCTGGCATGATTTAAGATGCAACTAATACTATCTGAACACTCCTCTGTCTTACCTGTGCATGACTGTAAGATGCAACTAATACTATCTGAACACTCCTCTGTCTTACCTGTGTATGACTGTAAGATGCAACTAATACTATCTGAACACTCCTCTGTCTTACCTGTGCATGATTGTAAGATGCAACTAATACTATCTGAACACTCCTCTGTCTTACCTGTGCATGATTGTAAGATGCAACTAATACTATCTGAACACTCCTCTGTCTTACCTGTGTATGATTGTAAGATGCAACTAATACTATCCGAACACTCCTCTGTCTTACCTGTGCATGACTGTAAGATGCAACTAATACTATCTGAACACTCCTCTGTCTTACCTGTGTATGACTGTAAGATGCAACTAATACTATCTGAACACTCCTCTGTCTTACCTGTGTATGACTGTAAGATGCAACTAATACTATCTGAACACTCCTCTGTCTTACCTGTGCATGACTGTAAGATGCAACTAATACTATCTGAACACTCCTCTGTCTTACCTGTGTATGACTGTAAGATGCAACTAATACTATCTGAACACTCCTCTGTCTTACCTGTGCATGACTGTAAGATGCAACTAATACTATCTGAACACTCCTCTGTCTTACCTGTGCATGACTGTAAGATGCAACTAATACTATCTGAACACTCCTCTGTCTTACCTGTGCATGACTGTAAGATGCAACTAATACTATCTGAACACTCCTCTGTCTTACCTGTGTATGACTGTAAGATGCAACTAATACAGTGTGAACACTCCTAGGACCTCTGTCTTACCTGTGTATGACTGTAAGATGCAACTAATACTATCTGAACACTCCTCTGTCTTACCTGTGCATGACTGTAAGATGCAACTAATACTATCTGAACACTCCTCTGTCTTACCTGTGTATGACTGTAATATGCAACTAATACTATCTGAACACTCCTCTGTCTTACCTGTGTATGACTGTAAGATGCAACTAATACTATCTGAACACTCCTCTGTCTTACCTGTGTATGACTGTAAGATGCAACTAATACTATCTGAACACTCCTCTGTCTTACCTGTGTATGACTGTAATATGCAACTAATACTATCTGAACACTCCTCTGTCTTACCTGTGTATGACTGTAAGATGCAACTAATACTATCTGAACACTCCTCTGTCTTACCTGTGTATGACTGTAAGATGCAACTAATACAGTTTGAACACTCCTCTGTCTTACCTGTGTATGACTGTAAGATGCAAGGGCTGCAACGATTAGATCCGATTCAATGCCGCCGATTCTATACTCAATCCAAGTCCCGTCATTTTCGATTCAATTCCGAATGCCGACTTTTAAACGTTTTCAGCGATAAGCGCCAAGTTAGCCGAATACAAACAGTAAAATAAAACAAACAATCTGATTGGCTGAATATATTCTATTTATCCAATCAAGGAGCCCGTTAAAACTTCTGAAAGGTCTGTTTATCAAAATGGCGTCTGCCATTACTAAATAATGATCCTAAAAGTTAGTGTTGATTTCGAGATGTTAACAAGAAGGAAAACAAGGCCACATGCTCTCTATGTTTCACCGACGTAAACTATCCACCATCTCGTTCCACATCAAACTTAATGAAGCATCTAAAAAGACACCATAACGTAGACATCAACAAGACTATTAGTCAATCGCCGAACTTTCCCCCACACCCAACAACATCAGGGCAATTCCTGATGATTTATATAAGCCATAATTCATTACTTAGACACTGTTCCACACTTGGACATGTGCACTGGATTATCTACAGCAGTTGAATTTCTAGTCATTTCCTTTGATCTCATTTCGTGTACATGTATTATTAATTTATTATTATTGTTTTTTGGTTTACTTTTATTCAAACATTAAGTGATGTGACTTGCAAGTTTTGTTCAAATGTAGTAGGAACTAGGATTATACACCAGTAACACCAGTAAATTAATTTGCTCTGAAGCCAGACTTCCCTAGGGTCTCGGGATTAAGCAACACAAGAGTATGCTTCTTAGAAAGTAATCTGTGAATAATGGATCGAATCGGCACATAAAGAATCGAAACAGATCGGATCGAGCTTCTGGTGGATTGTTGCAGCCCTATTTATTATCTATGAGGGGTGGCATCGGTTTTTCATGACTTCACTATAAAAACGAGTTTTTGTCCTGACAAGTTTACAACATAGCTACCGTCAAGTAAAAGGTTATATGCAGGGGATCTGCTTGTGTACACAACTGAATCGCTTCAACCGGTATGTGTATATTCACCGTTCTCTGAAACATTTTCTAGTCTATTTAAGTTGTTATGTTATTCAGTGTTTTGTTGTTTTTCAAGTTAATAAGTACTGTTGAATGAGATAGTGTTTTAAAATGTGTGTAAAATAATCCGTGTCATCTTATTAGATACTCTTAATAGAAAAAAAATATAATCACAATGCATGACGAATGCATAGGCAATATATCGCGATAAATATCGCGATTATTTGATAAAATATCACAATATATCGCGATATGGGTTGCTGATATCGTGACACCCCTAGTCACAATTCAAACTTACTGAACTCATGACAAACGATTATGCCTGGTTTTGCTGGGTAACGGATCAGATACTATTATTTAAATTGTTCCTATTTGTACTGTATGACTTTTTCAGTACATCTCAAACATGCAAATTTCTTACAGCCATCATAAAGCTTCGGGGGACAATCACCACTTACTGTGTACTATATTTCTTGTTATGTATATGAGATGTGAAACTCTATTTTTATAATGCTGTCTGATTCTGTATTACCTGAACCGTGTGGGTGCTGCTCACGGTAAATGGAAACTCGCCAAAAACAACAATATGTAATATTTCAGATCGGGTTGGTAGTGAGTTTTGGAAACAACAAGAGAAGTTTGGAGATGACTTAAGCGGAGTACAGTAAGTAGACAACTTGATGAACATGATGTACTGTATAAATGGGAGGTAATTGAAGTTAACCTATTGCAGCACATTTCGTCTTTTTGTGTGCAGTCAGCAAGTTTGGAAGTATGGAATAACCCATCTCATATAAAGTTACCATAGAATAGTCCTTTAACCCTTTCAACACCACAGACCTCTAAATTGGATTACAAAAAAGTGTAGATCCAGATGAGCCGGCTCGTGACAAGCCGTCTCATCAGGATCTGCACATTTTTCAAGTAATATAACTATTTTTAGAAAAAAAAAATTACCCATTTTGATAAATGAACTGATCCAAATGTAATTTTGTTATTAATTTATTGGTCTAAAAGTATCATGGACCAGTCCATGTGAGTTACTTGGTGTTGAATGGGTTAAGACTTTGCTGCATACAATATGTACATACCATTATGTACCATTACCAGCCCAGTGTTGATCAAAATGGTATTTTGTAGTTCATAAATTTGCAAATAATCATCATCTTTTAAAAAATCTAAGGACAAGAGGGAATATTGAAGGACAAGATGAGAAAAGCTGATACCTTACCTGTACAAGAAAGCCTATGGCAGATTTTGTAACACATTTTTGGAAAAATGATTTTCTGTCTATCTATATTCCTGGTTTGTGGTAAATAGACTAAGCTAGCAGAAGTGTTGTGCAAATCATCAGGATGTTCTGCCTTGCTGACCTTTCATGGAGTTATAGTTATGGAGTTATGTTCATGGAATTATGTTCATGAAGTTATGTTTACAAAATTAGAGTTAAGGAGTTAGGTTTATGGAATTATACTTATGGAGTTATGGTTATGGAATTGTACTTATGGAATTATGTTCATGGAATTATGTTCATGGAATTGTACTTATGGAGTTAGGTTTATGGAATTATACTTATGGAGTTATGTTCATGGAATTATGTTCATGGAATTATGTTCATGGAATTATGTTCATGGAATTATACTTATGGAGTTATGTTTATGGAATTATGTTTATGGAATTATGTTTATGGAATTATACTTATGGAATTATGTTCATGGAATTATACTTATGGAATTATGTTCATGGAATTATACTTATGGAGTTATGTTCATGGAATTATACTTATGGAATTATGTTTATGGAATTATATTTATGGAATTATATTTATGGAATTATGTTTATGGAATTATATTTATGGAATTATACTTATGGAATTATGTTTATGGAATTATACTTATGGAGTTATGTTTATGGAATTATACTTATGGAGTTATGTTCATGGAATTATACTTATGGAGTTATGTTCATGGAATTATACTTATGGAGTTATGTTTATGGAATTATACTTATGGAGTTATGTTTATGGAATTATACTTATGGAATTATGTTCATGGAATTATACTTATGGAGTTATGTTCATGGAATTATACTTATGGAATTATGTTCATGGAATTGTACTTATGGAGTTATGTTCATGGAATTATACTTATGGAATTATGTTCATGGAATTGTACTTATGGAGTTATGTTCATGGAATTGTACTTATAGAGTTAGGTTTATGGAATTGTACTTATGGAATTATATTTATGGAATTATACTTATGGAATTATATTTATGGAATTATGTTTATGGAATTATACTTATGGAATTATATTTATGGAATTATACTTATGGAATTATGTTTATGGAATTATATTTATGGAATTATACTTATGGAATTATGTTTATGGAATTATATTTATGGAATTATACTTATGGAATTATGTTTATGGAATTATATTTATGGAATTATACTTATGGAATTATGTTTATGGAATTATATTTATGGAATTATACTTATGTTATGTCTGTTCATGGAATTATACTTATGGAGTTATGTTCATGGAATTATACTTATGGAGTTATGTTCATGGAATTGTACTTATGGAGTTATGTTTATGGAATTATACTTATGAGTTATGTTCATGGAATTATACTTATGGAGTTATGTTCATGGAATTATACTTATGGAGTTATGTTCATGGAATTGTATGGAGTTATGTTCATGGAATTGTACTATGGAGTTATGTTCATGGAATTATACTTATGGAGTTATGTTCATGGAATTATACTTATGGAGTTATGTTCAGGAAGTTATGTTCATGGAATTATACTTATGGAGTTATGTTCATGGAATTATACTTATGGAGTTATGTTCAGGAAGTTATGTTCATGGAATTATACTTATGGAGTTATGTTCATGGAATTATACTTATGGAGTTATGTTCAGGAAGTTATGTTCATGGAATTATACTTATGGAGTTATGTTCAGGAAGTTATGTTCATGGAATTATGTTTATGGAATTATGTTCAAGTTGTCTGAAAGAATTTCATCATTCACAACTCAAAATAAATACAGGAAGAATGGAAAGTACTTAGCTACACATTTAGATGAAAATACTTAAAGATCATAATGCCCACACACCTACTGGCCAAGACACATGTTTCCAGTAGCACTGCCCATGTGGCATTTCATTATCCTTAACTCCAGTTGTCTTTAATTCTCACATGACCATCACATGGTGTAAGTGATATTGGTGTTTTTAGTAATGATAGCGTCTCGGAATCATTCATTTTGCTAAGAGCAGTCGCAGAAATTTATTTAATATGTAAAATTGAACAAATTTGAATCGAGAACATAATTATTGTCTACTTTCATCATTTATAGCATCTTCGCTCGACAATTGTCATTGACGACGTAATTCAATGACGTCATCCATATGATTCATTAAATTGTCTGTATCCATGGTAATGGTTGCAGATGAGTTTTTGTTAAATCAATATTTTGTCTCTTGGAAAATATTTTATTACTTAAAGTCATTTAATGTACTTGTGTATTCACACCAATCAACAAGTATCATTTTCACATTCGCCAAATAATATTCCAAATGTATGTTCTGTTGGTAAAACAAAATGTTATAATTCTGCTACATGTACTTCGTATTTGCAACTTCAATGGCAATGCAAGAGATCATTTGTACCAATTTTGCATAAAACCGTTGTTTAACCCTTTCAACACCACAGACCTCTAAATAGGCTTACAAAAAGTGTAGATCCAGATGAGCCGGCTCATGACGAGCCGTCTCATCAGGATCTGCACTTTTTGCCAGTGATATGACTATTTTTAGACATAATTACCCATTTTGATAAATGAACTTGTCCAAATGTGATTTTCTGATTCATTTATTGGTTAATGAATATTATGGACCAGTCCATGTGAGTTACTTGGTGTTGAATGGGTTAAATGAATACTAACTACCAATACACTAGCAGATTCTGGATTACAAAGATGCATATCAGTTATGTTCTCTTGATATTCACTCTTTCCAAAATACACAAAGTGCAGTGCCATCCAATTATTTGTCTCTGGGCCTCCATGGTCAGTGAGCACCCCTTAGTTGCATATCTCGGATATGCTAGTGCAAGCACAGTTATGATAGCTGTAGGATGGCGTTCCTAGTTCTTGACGTACTAATACTTTAATCAGCATTAACTCATACATCAAAGCTTACATTTCCAAATATATTTTGTCTTCATTTAGTTTAAAGTTTTAAGATATGTTTCCAGTATTATTGTTAGACAACATCAATTATTGTCCATGTGACAAGCTTCACTAGATGCCCATGTTTGATGACAATATTGAGGGGAGGTTACACTATTCTCGAGGTAAGCCATGGATGGTGTAACTATAAATCAACAACAACAAACAACAATTTACTATAGGTTTGTTTACTTTTAATCAACCACATGTGGGCATTTAAATTATTAATGAGATGTTTGCAATTTTGTCATCCCTTTTTGAGTAGCTACCATAGTGCCATGGAGGATCTACATTCAGCTTCATACCCTGGAAAAGAACTAGGAAAATATGTGTATTAATCAACACTAAAAAATTTCATATTTTTCTTTTGACAAAACAAATCCATTAAAAAAATCCCCCCTAAAATTGCTACAAACCATACAATCACTTCCAGAACCTCAGCAATATTGAAATCGACATAGTAACGTCCCCTTAAGTTTGGTGGCACTTAGTCATTTATTTACATATTTATCCCAGATGTGTCTTCACAACAGTTATTCATCATGAAATTGGGTCATCACACAATATCAAAGCATTGGGATTGTTAGGTTATTGTAAGTTCACTTTCAATAAGTAGACATATTTAATTATGAAGGGTGTATGTGAAGCTAGTTTCTATCTTCTAATTTAGTAACAAAGTTTAAACTTGATTTATTTTACAACGATTGCGAAGCACGTTTTAACAACTTATATTAATCACTCTCGTTGGCGCGGATGAAAGTGTAAATGTGGTCATTCGTATGGGAGGAAACCAGAGTACCCGGAGTAAACCCACCTGTCCGATCTGGCGACCATCGTACCATCTCACAGGATAGAACCAGGGTTGCATTGGTGAGAAGCTATCGCGCTAACCACTGCTCTAATCGGACAGCCAATTTAGTAATAAGCTCCTTTCAGTATCGGTAACTTACCAACATTTTTGACATTTCCACTTGCTTAGTGTTTTACGATAGCGTTTACGGTCGAATAAACATTTGATGACATGGCGACAATAATAAATTCATGTAAGCAAAACGGTGTCAGTTTTCAAATAATATTTTACCAGAACTTGAGTGCGACATGCTGTTCTTTATTTTCTATGTTCTATGTCTTCCTTTATTCTGCCACAGTCTGTGTACGAAGCCTGCCTGGATCCATACACTTGTCAATGGTAGAAGGTGAAGTTGAGAACATCAGCCCATTGTTATTGTACACTGCATGCCTCTTTGTCACATAATTTTGTATATTTCATATAGACAGAGAAAGCACACTAAATTTGAATTATTTTAGAAAGCCTAAAATCACTGTAGCTTTTTTATTTTCAACAGTAGTAAGGCCCCTTTGTTAACAAAGAAAGTGTATATACTCCATTTCTTTAAAGTTAGACTGCAACCCCAAATAAATATATCATGGGGTATTTATCATCAATGTACTAGTGTGAGACATATATAATTGTATTCTGTACTACTACTAGAATCACACAGTTGTCCATGTCTCAGTGTCTGCCACAAACATAGTCTGTACTACTACTAGAATCGCACAGTTGTCCATGTCTCAGTGTCCGCTACAAACATAGTCTGTACTACTACTAGAATCGCACAGTTGTCCATGTCTCAGTGTCCGCTACAAACATAGTCTGTACTACTACTAGAATCACACAGTTGTTTGTCCATGTCTCAGTGTCCACTACAAACATAGTCTGTACTACTACTAGAATCACACAGTTGTCCATGTCTCAGTGTCCACTACAAACATAGTCTGCACTACTACTAGAATCACACAGTTGTCCATGTCTCAGTGTCAGCTACAAACATAGTCTGTACTACTACTAGAATCACACAGTTGTCCATGTCTCAGTGTCAGCTACAAACATAGTCTGTACTACTACTAGAATCGCACAGTTGTCCGTGTCTCAGTGTCCACTACAAACATAGTCTGCACTACTACTAGAATCACACAGTTGTCCATGTCTCAGTGTCAGCTACAAACATAGTCTGTACTACTACTAGAATCACACAGTTGTCCATGTCTCAGTGTCAGCTACAAACATAGTCTGTACTACTACTAGAATCGCACAGTTGTCCATGTCTCAGTGTCAGCTACAAACATAGTCTGTACTACTACTAGAATCACACAGTTGTCCATGTCTCAGTGTCCGCCACAAACAAACCGTTGTAAGGCACTAAAGACATTTTCTTTTCAGTGAACCAGCAATTGTAGTTAATGTTCGTTGTGAAACGCCCGGGCAGGGGGGGGGGGGTTAATTTAGCACAGGAGCTTGGAACTTTAGCCAAATGCCACTAAATGTATTGTATCTTTTGCTTGATGATCTCCATATATATCTATACATAGCTGCATTCGGTGGAGTGTGGATAACATTTCAGGATCCTGTGATTATACTGATCTATCATAATCATAGTAGCTCGCAGCTCACATGTACACTCACATTTGACTACCGTAATCATTTTTGTATTGGTCGCTAGGGAGTATAAGATGCAGTAAAAATACCAGAGAAATTCCCATATATTTTCATATATAAAGTGCATCTGATTTAAGAGCAAAGAAAATTATCAATAATGTGAAAATGCAAAATAACGGGACATACTGTGATTTATTTGGTGATTTGTAAGAATTACGGAAAACGTGATGATGACTACTAAAAATAAGCCTGTGTGGCGTGACATGACATGACTTGTGTAAGCACTCAACATGTTGAGTAGCTCTCTGTGTTTTACGTTTATTTATCGTCGCTACCGGTTGCCCATATGAGCGACGCCTCCTGAAGAGATTAGTTATTTTAGATTTTGGAGGATAGTGCAATGGTACAGACAGAGACCCATTCCAGAATCTCCTCTGGTTCTTTTACGTGCACGGTGTAAAGCACCGACACGAGACCTCGGTTTAACGTCCCATCTGAAAGACTGTTAATTTTATTAGGGTCAGACGGGGGATCGAACCTGCGATCCCTGGATTACCAGTCCAACGTGTTACCACTGGACTACAGCTCCGTCTGAGTAGCTCTCTAGAAACCCATTAGTATTTAAATTGACTTGATTATCTCAATATGACACCTACTCAAAGGTCAACATTGTTCTGATAATGACCCTCATAATTAGGTCACATCTGGTAAACATCATTGTCACTAATTGGTTGTTTGCAAGTCTGCTATGGGTGATTTTTATTTTGAAATAATTTAAATAATATATTTAATTTTGCATAATTTCCAAAGTATGTAGGGCACTAGGTGTATATCAAACATACACAATCGCAATCCGCAATCAGGAAATCGTAACAGGATTTAGATAATCGTTATGAAAGATTTATTTTCCTTTGTTGCAATATGTGATTTGTCTGTTTCATTCCTTGGAGATTTTGTTTAGTTATAAAGTAAAGTATAAGACCATTTTTGGACATGATTTTGGATAAAAAATCATGCGTCTTATATATAAATGATTACGGTAGTCCCCATAAAAAGCTTTTGTATTATATATTTTTAAGTTATACAGAAAAAGAAGATTTACTTTAGCTTTACTAAAACATTTCTTTCGAATATTTAATTTTGTTAATGGTAGTTTCTACAGTGTACAGATACTTGTATATGTGAATATGGTGGAGTATTTCGAACATCTGATACACACACCCATATACTAATATGTACATGTTCCATACAGTACTACATACATATCTATATAACTGTACACACCAGATGGAAACTGCAACCTTCGCGTGCCACTCGAGTTTGGTCGTTTTTCACGAAATTCCGCTATAAATTGAATATAATAAACGGGCCAAAGATGGATTGATTGCCTGGGGCAATTTCCCTCGAACCATGCGGAAACAAATCGCCATGTCGATTTGTGACTAAATTAATTGAGTTTTGCTAGATATCTGGATCATTGGTTTTCCAGTGTTATTAGTGTTAATTTTCGCTTCCCAGTGGACATTCAAAAATCATACTGATCACAAATTATCTTAAACCTTGCTGAATACATTATGTCCCATTGTTCACCACGAATATATATAAATAATTGTGTGATATATCTCTCCGACATGTACATGCCGCAAGCTTTCAATGCCATACATTTGTACCACTACATAATAATGAAGCCCTGCATTGCCCATGCAGAAGGGAAGCCCCACATTGCCCATGCAGAAGGGAAGCCCCGCATTGCGCATGCAGAAGGGAAGGCCCACAATGCCCATGCAGAAGGAAGTCCCCCATTGCCCAAGCAGAAGGGAAGCCCCCCATTGCCCATGTAGAAGGGAAGTCCCCCATTGCCCAAGCAGAAGGGAAGGCCCACATTGCCCATGCAGAAGGGAAGTCCCCCATTGCCCATGTAGAAGGGAAGACAAACCATTGCCCATGTAGAAGGGAAGTCCTACATTACCCATGTAGAAGGGAAGGCCCACATTGCCCATGCAGAAGGGAAGGCCCACATTGCCCATGCAGAAGGGAAGGCCCACAGTGCCCATGCATAAGGCAAGTCCCACATTACCCATGCAGAAGTGAAGCCCCACAGTGCCCATGCATAGGGCAAATCCCACATTGCCCATGCAGAAGGCAAGTCCCACATTGCCCATGCATAAGTGAAGCCCCACAGTGCCCATGCAGAAGTGAAGCCCCACAGTGCCCATGCAGAAGGCAAGTCACACAGTGCCCATGCAGAAGGCAAGTCCCACAGTGCCCATGCAGAAGTGAAGTCCCACAGTGCCCATGCAGAAGTGAAGCCCCACAGTGCCCATGCAGAAGGCAAGTCACACAGTGCCCATGCAGAAGGCAAGTCCCACAGTGCCCATGCAGAAGTGAAGCCCCACATTGCCCATGCAGAAATGAGGCCCCACATTGCCCATGCAGAAGTGAAGGCCGGAAGGAAACTATATACACTAGTAGGGACAAGTTGTATGATCAGACACTCAAGCCAATATATCAGGGAACCGAGAGGATGACTAACTACCCCAACTACTCCCAATACCAATCGACAAACTAATGACAGGAGAAGGATGTTTACCACCACAGATCTTAACAAGTCATCATGCCGAGTTGTGCTCTGGAAATAAACTAAATTCCCATATGTCCAAGAAGTTGAAGATGATCCTGTCGCCCACCTGTCAACTGCGGATGAAGATGGTCCTGTCACCCACCGGCCAACTACGGATGAAGATGATCCTGTCACCCACCTGCCAACTGCGGATGAAGATGGTGATCCTGTCACCCACCTGCCAACTACGGATGAAGATGGTCCTGTCGCCCACCTGCGGATGAAGATGGTGATCCTGTCACCCACCTGCCAACTACGGATGAAGAAGACCATATATCAGAGAATGTACTCCAGCGATGTAACTATCTTGGTCAGCAACGAGCATCAGTGTGGCAAGCCAGTAAGAAGTACTTTATTTCACCAGAAGTTGTATTGGAACGTTGAGGAACTGAAGTTGACCTTCATTGTTGCTGCTGGGCTGATCGTGTTGAAGTGGACGACAAGAACGAGACAGTAAAGTAAGGCAGACCATAACATGACCATGACCAAACACCATAAAATGATAATTAGCTCCCAACCACCAGAAAGTGTCAATTATCTCTCAAACACCAGAAAGTGTCAATTATCTCTCAAACACCAGAAAGTGTCAATTATCTCTCAAACACCAGAAAGTGTCAATTATCTCTCAAACACCAGAAAGTGTCAATTATCTCCCAAACACAATAAAGTGTCAATTATCTCCCAAACACAATAAAGTGTCAATTATCTCCCAAACAACATAATGTATCAATTATCTCCCAAACAACATAATGTATCAATTATCTCCCAAACAACATAATGTATCAATTATCTCCCAAACAACATAATGTATCAATTATCTCCCAAACACCATAATGTATCAATTATCTCCCAAACAACATAATGTATCAATTATCTCCCAAACAACATAATGTATCAATTATCTCCCAAACAACAAATGTATCAATTATCTCACAAACACCAAATTATCAATATCTCACAAACACCATAATGCAATTATCTCACAAACACCATAATGTATCAATACTCCCAAACAACATAATGTATCAATTATCTCCCAAACACCATAATGTATCAATTATCTCCCAAACACCATAATGTATCAATTATCTCCCAAACACCATAATGTATCAATTATCTCCCAAACACCATAATGTATCAATTATCTCCCAAACACCATAATGTATCAATTATCTCCCAAACAACATAATGTGTCAATTATCTCCCAAACAACATAATGTATCAATTATCTCACAAACCTCATAACATGACAATTATCTTCCGAACACCATAAGATGGCAATTAACTCTTAACCCTTTCAACACCACAGACCTCTAAATAGGCGTACAAAAAGTGTAGATCCAGATGAGCCGGCTCGTGACGATCCGTCTCATCAGGATCTGCACTTTTTGCCAGTAATATTACTATTTTTAGAGAAAAATTACCCATTTTGATAAATGAACTGGTCCGAATGTAATTTTCTTATTCATTTATTGGTCTAAGAATATCATGGACCAGTCCATGTGAGTTACTTGGTGTTGAAAGGGTTAAACATCATTTGTTCGTGCCCTGTGAGCTGTAGCTGTTTACAATTGTGCCCTTAGGCAAGGCATTTAAATTCCACATTGACTCTTCTCTCTCCCTCGTGGTGATGGATTGCGTCAGGAATGAGGTCTCGAGAGTGATATATGTTGTAAGATTAGCAATCAAACTAAATTTGTATATAGGCTAAACAAGTATCTCCCAAACACCTTTAAGTGTCAATTTTGTAAATGTACATGTATATGAATTAATTATTCATGTTGGGTTATGTTCAAGTTAGCAAGGTACTACAAACTAAAGTGATTCTTAGTAACACAATCGGGAACTGAAAGCTGGTCTTGTGGTCTCTTTTGCAAGTTTAACTGTTAATATATTTACACATGTAATTCATTATTATAATACTTATAGCAATTTTGATGTTTCGGAATGGAAATTTATTCACTTCAGTTTCACCAACTTTGTATGCACTGTTTCAGTGTATGACATTCGCTATTTCAGTTTGACCTTGACCCAGACTGAAAAGGGTTACCCACCACCCATTGAGCATATTGGAATCCCAACTAAGATTAGAGAAGAAAAGGGTTTGTGATATCTTTAGTTACATCAGCCAAGGAGGTTATGTGGAGAGAAATCCATTAAGCTTTTAGCTTTCATTTCAATCCACTTGTATTTATTGTGTACATAATTATTTGTTGTAAATTATGTTATATAATGTCGTATAAATATGTTTAACCCTTTCAACACCACAGACCTCTAAATAGGCCTACAAAAAAGTGTAGATCCAGATGAGCCGGCTCGTGACGAGCCGTCTCATCAAGATCTGCACATTTTTCAAGTAATATAACTATTTTTAGAAAAAAAATTACCCATTTTGATAAATGAACTGATCCAAATGTAATTTTGTTATTAATTTATTGGTCTAAAAATATCATGGACCAGTCCATGTCAGTTACTTGGTGTTGAATGGGTTAAACCAAGGAGGTTATGCTTTTGCCTCCATTAATTTGTTTGTTTGTTTGTTTATTTGTTACAAGGATTATGCAAAAAGTATATGACAGATTTTCATGAAATATGGAGGAAGGGTGGGGCCTCCAGTTAAGAACAAATGCATGGTTTTATACATATTTTACGTATTAACTAGATAAAGCAGAACTATAAAGGGAGATAATAAAATAAACAGAGTTGTCGATTTTAATATAATATGTATATTATTGTCTTTTTATTTTATAAATATAAACACAGTTTTAAAATGAAATTTTCTAATTTCTTGGATTTATTATCCCTTTCAACACCACAGACCTCTAATTTGGATTACAAAAAAGTGTAGATCCAGATGAGCCGGCTCATGACGAGCCGTCTCATCAGGATCTGCACTTTTTTCAAGTAATATAACTATTTTTTTTACCCATTTTGATAAATGAACTGATCCAAATGTAATTTTGTTATTAATTTATTGGTCTAAAAATATCATGGACCAGTCCATGTCAGTTACTTGGTGTTGAATGGGTTAACCCATTAACCTGTCAGGTTTATATTATTTAAATATCACCAAAATTCAAACTCCAGACCTGACCACAACACCAAGTTGTTCATCAAAGTTAAAAAGTGGTATTTTTCAAAATTCCACACACTGACCTGGAATAATTAAGTTTATGAAACTTAGTAATTAGAAATAAAGCTACAAGTCCCCCTTCCATGTACTGTGTATGCGTGTTTTACTTTTATTTATCGTCGCTACCAGTTGCCCATATGAGCGACGCCTCCTGAAGAGATTTGTCATTTTAGAGACAGAGACCCATTCCAGAGTCTCCTCTGGGTTTTTTTATGTGCATGATGTAAAGCACCGACACGAGACCTTGGTTTAAAGTCCCATCTGAAAGTATGTTAATTTTATTAGTGTCAGACGGGGGATAAAACCAATCCAACATGTCACTGGACTACATATATGTCTGTTTGTTGCAGAAAGCTTTATTATACTTTTAATAAATTTGATGAAATCTGATTGAATAATCAGTTGGGGATATATTCTCTTGTCTATAGAATTAACCGGCAATTATAATTTTATCCTTCAGATGTCTTACAAAAGGGAAGCCCTCATAGATTTAAAACTTTGAATGGGGATTTTAGAATACTGATACAAAATCATTGGTCTTTAATGCACATGTAACGCATGTCATGTTTTGTGTAATGGTGTCTTGTTCGGGAATACCACGATATACGCACTTGTATTATAACTATTAATATTATAACTATTAACCCTTTCAACACCACAGACCTCTAAATTGGCTTACAAAAAAGTGTAGATCCAGATGAGCCGGCTCGTGACGAGCCGTCTCATCAGGATCTGCACTTTTTTCAAGTAATATAACTATTTTTAGAATTTTTGTTTACCCATTTTGATAAATGAACTGATCCAAATGTAATTTTGTTATTAATTTATTGGTCTAAAAATATCATGGACCAGTCCATGTCAGTTACTTGGTGTTGAAAGGGTTAATATTTGTCAAGAATTTCTGTTTAAAGTTGCCGTATATAATGGTGACAGTTGTGTGAGAAGCATAACATGTTTCATGATGGTTCTCTGTAGGCTGGCACTGGGCACCGACTCACACACGTCCCATGCACTACCCATGGCACAAGTCGTCCTACCTGGAACATAGGAGGAAACAATTGAACAAGTATGAGGAAGAACTAGACCCGCATAAACCAGTAAGTATTGTAGAAATATATGCACTTCTCAGCCAATGTAAACATTATGTACCAAAAGTCTCCACATTGCTCTATCTACTACAACTATTAAGGAAAGAGTATTGAGAAGGTATTGTTGCGAATGTACAAGCAAATATGATTACCATACATCAGTATGCCCCCATCATTGGCATCATTATAAGCCCATCATTGTATATTTGGCATCATTATAAGTCCATCATTGTATATTTGGCATCATTATAAGCCCATCGTTGTATATGTGGCATCATTATAAGCCCATCGTTGTATATTTGGCATCATTATAAGCCCATCGTTGTATATGTGGCATCATTATAAGCCCATCGTTGTATATGTGGCATCATTATAAGTCCATCGTTGTATATTTGGCATCATTATAAGCCCATCGTTGTATATTTGGCATCATTATAAGTCCATCGTTGTATATTTGGCATCATTATAAGCCCATCGTTGTATATGTGGCATCATTATAAGCCCATCGTTGTATATGTGGCATCATTATAAGCCCATCGTTGTATATGTGGCATCATTATAAGCCCATCGTTGTATATTTGGCATCATTATAAGCCCATCGTTGTATATTTGGCAGCATTATAAGTCCATCGTTGTATATTTGGCATCATTATAAGCCCATCGTTGTATATTTGGCATCATTATAAGCCCATCGTTGTATATTTGGCAGCATTATAAGTCCATCGTTGTATATTTGGCATCATTATAAGCCCATTGTTGTATATTTGGCATCATTATAAGCCCATCGTTGTATATTTGGCATCATTATAAGTGCATCATTGTATATTTGGCATCATTATAAGCCCATCATTGTATATTTGGCATCATTATAAGCCCATCATTATAGATTTGGCATCATTATAAGTCCATCGTTGTATATTTGGCATCATTATAAGCCCATCATTGTATATTTGGCATCATTATAAGCCCATCATTGTATATTTGGCATCATTATAAGCCCATCGTTGTATATTTGGCATCATTATAAGCCCATCGTTGTATATTTAGCATCATTATAAGTCCATCATTGTATATTTGGCATCATTATAAGCCCATCATTGTATATTTGGCATCATTATAAGTGCATCATTGTATATTTGGCATCATTATAAGCCCATCATTGTATATTTGGCATCATTATAAGCCCATCATTGTATATTTAGCATCATTATAAGTCCATCATTGTATATTTGGCATCATTATAAGCCCATCATTGTATATTTGGCATCATTATAAGTGCATCATTGTATATTTGGCATCATTATAAGCCCATCATTGTATATTTGGCATCATTATAAGCCCATCGTTGTATATTTGGCATCATTATAAGCCCATCATTGTATATTTGGCATCAATATAAGTCCATCATTGTATATTTGGCATCATTATATGTCCATCGTTGTATATTTGGCATCATTATAAGCCCATCGTTGTATATTTGGCATCATTATAAGCCTATCATTGTATATTTGGCATCATTATAAGTCCATCGTTGTATATTTGGCATCATTATAAGCCCATTGTTGTATATTTGGCATCATTATAAGCCCATCATTGTATATTTGGCATCATTATAAGCCCATCATTGTATATTTGGCATCATTATAAGCCCATCATTGTATATTTGGCATCATTATAAGCCCATCGTTGTATATTTGGCATCATTATAAGCCCATCGTTGTATATTTAGCATCATTATAAGTCCATCATTGTATATTTGGCATCATTATAAGCCCATTGTTGTATATTTGGCATCATTATAAGTGCATCATTGTATATTTGGCATCATTATAAGCCCATCGTTGTATATTTAGCATCATTATAAGTCCATCATTGTATATTTGGCATCATTATAAGCCCATCGTTGTATATTTGGCATCATTATAAGTGCATCATTGTATATTTGGCATCATTATAAGCCCATCGTTGTATATTTGGCATCATTATAAGCCCATCATTGTATATTTGGCATCATTATAAGTCCATCATTGTATATTTGGCATCATTATAAGCCCATCATTGTATATTTGGCATCATTATAAGCCCATCGTTGTATATTTGGCATCATTATAAGCCCATCATTGTATATTTGGCATCATTATAAGCCCATCGTTGTATATTTGGCATCATTATAAGCCTATCATTGTATATTTGGCATCATTATAAGTCCATCGTTGTATATTTGGCATCATTATAAGCCCATTGTTGTATATTTGGCATCATTATAAGCCCATCATTGTATATTTGGCATCATTATAAGCCCATCATTGTATATTTGGCATCATTATAAGCCCATCATTGTATATTTGGCATCATTATAAGCCCATCGTTGTATATTTGGCATCATTATAAGCCCATCGTTGTATATTTAGCATCATTATAAGTCCATCATTGTATATTTGGCATCATTATAAGCCCATTGTTGTATATTTGGCATCATTATAAGTGCATCATTGTATATTTGGCATCATTATAAGCCCATCGTTGTATATTTAGCATCATTATAAGTCCATCATTGTATATTTGGCATCATTATAAGCCCATCGTTGTATATTTGGCATCATTATAAGTGCATCATTGTATATTTGGCATCATTATAAGCCCATCGTTGTATATTTGGCATCATTATAAGCCCATCATTGTATATTTGGCATCATTATAAGTCCATCATTGTATATTTGGCATCATTATAAGCCCATCATTGTATATTTGGCATCATTATAAGCCCATCGTTGTATATTTGGCATCATTATAAGCCCATCATTGTATATTTGGCATCATTATAAGTCCATCGTTGTATATTTGGCATCATTATAAGCCATCGTTGTATATTTGGCATCATTATAAGCCCATCATTGTATATTTGGCATCATTATAAGCCCATCGTTGTATATTTAGCATCATTATAAGCCCATCGTTGTATATTTGGCATCATTATAATCCCATCGTTGTATATTTGACATCATTATAAGCCCATCGTTGTATATTTGGCATCATTATAAGCCCATCATTGTATATTTGGCATCATTATAAGTCCATCATTGTATATTTGGCATCATTATAAGTCCATCATTGTATATTTGGCATCATTATAAGCCCATCGTTGTATATTTGGCATCATTATAAGCCCATCGTTGTATATGTGGCATCATTATAAGCCCATCGTTGTATATTTGGCATCATTATAAGCCCATTGTTGTATATTTGGCATCATTATACGTCCATCGTTGTATATTTGGCATCATTATAAGTCCATCGTTGTATATTTGGCATCATTATAAGCCCATCGTTGTATATGTGGCATCATTATAAGCCCATCGTTGTATATTTGGCATCATTATAAGCCCATCGTTGTATATGTGGCATCATTATAAGACCATCGTTGTATATTTGGCATCATTATAAGCCCATCGTTGTATATTTGGCATCATTATAAGTCCATCGTTGTATATTTGGCATCATTATAAGCCCATCGTTGTATATTTGGCATCATTATAAGTCCATCGTTGTATATTTGGCATCATTATAAGTCCATCATTGTATATTTGGCATCATTATAAGCCCATCGTTGTATATTTGGCATCATTATAAGTGCATCATTGTATATTTGGCATCATTATAAGCCCATCGTTGTATATTTGGCATCATTATAAGCCCATCATTGTATATTTGGCATCATTATAAGCCCATCGTTGTATATTTGGCATCATTATAAGCCCATCGTTGTATATTTGGCATCATTATAAGCCCATTGTTGTATATTTGGCATCATTATAAGCCCATCGTTGTATATTTGACATCATTATAAGCCCATCGTTGTATATTTGGCATCATTATAAGCCCATCATTGTATATTTGGCATCATTATAAGTCCATCATTGTATATTTGGCATCATTATAAGTCCATCATTGTATATTTGGCATCATTATAAGCCCATCGTTGTATATTTGGCATCATTATAAGCCCATCGTTGTATATGTGGCATCATTATAAGCCCATCGTTGTATATTTGGCATCATTATAAGCCCATCGTTGTATATTTGGCATCATTATACGTCCATCGTTGTATATTTGGCATCATTATAAGTCCATCGTTGTATATTTGGCATCATTATAAGCCCATCGTTGTATATGTGGCATCATTATAAGCCCATCGTTGTATATTTGGCATCATTATAAGTCCATCGTTGTATATTTGGCATCATTATAAGCCCATCGTTGTATATGTGGCATCATTATAAGCCCATCGTTGTATATGTGGCATCATTATAAGCCCATCGTTGTATATTTGGCATCATTATAAGCCCATCGTTGTATATTTGGCATCATTATAAGTCCATCGTTGTATATTTGGCATCATTATAAGCCCATCGTTGTATATTTGGCATCATTATAAGTCCATCGTTGTATATTTGGCATCATTATAAGTCCATCATTGTATATTTGGCATCATTATAAGCCCATCGTTGTATATTTGGCATCATTATAAGTGCATCATTGTATATTTGGCATCATTATAAGCCCATCGTTTTATATTTGGCATCATTATAAGTGCATCATTGTATATTTGGCATCATTATAAGCCCATCGTTGTAATTTATTTGGCATCATTATAAGCCCATCGTTGTATATTTGGCATCATTATAAGCCCATCGTTGTATATTTGGCATCATTATAAGCCCATCGTTGTATATTTGGCATCATTATAAGTCCATCGTTGTATATTTGGCATCATTATAAGTCCATCATTGTATATTTGGCATCATTATAAGCCCATCGTTGTATATTTGGCATCATTATAAGCCATCTTGTATATTTGGCATCATTATAAGCCCATCGTTGTATATTTGGCATCATTATAAGCCATCTTGTATATTTGGCATCATTATAAGCCCATCGTTGTATATTTGGCATCATTATAAGCCCATCGTTGTATATTTGGCATCATTATAAGCCCATCGTTGTATATGTGGCATCATTATAAGCCCATCGTTGTATATTTGGCATCATTATAAGCCCATCGTTGTATATGTGGCATCATTATAAGACCATCGTTGTATATTTGGCATCATTATAAGCCCATCGTTGTATATTTGGCATCATTATAAGTCCATCGTTGTATATTTGGCATCATTATAAGCCCATCGTTGTATATTTGGCATCATTATAAGCCCATCGTTGTATATTTGGCATCATTATAAGCCCATCATTGTATATTTGGCATCATTATAAGCCCATCGTTGTATATTTGGCATCATTATAAGTCCATCATTGTATATTTGGCATCATTATAAGCCCATCGTTGTATATTTGGCATCATTATAAGCCCATCATTGTATATTTGGCATCATTATAAGCCCATCATTGTATATTTGGCATCATTATAAGCCCATCGTTGTATATTTGGCATCATTATAAGCCCATCGTTGTATATTTGGCATCATTATAAGCCCATCGTTGTATATTTGGCATCATTATAAGCCCATCGTTGTATATGTGGCATCATTATAAGCCCATCGTTGTATATTTGGCATCATTATAAGTCCATCGTTGTATATTTGGCATCATTATAAGCCCATCGTTGTATATGTGGCATCATTATAAGCCCATCGTTGTATATGTGGCATCATTATAAGCCCATCGTTGTATATTTGGCATCATTATAAGCCCATCGAACACAAACCACAATTGGCATCATTATAAGCCCATCTTGTATATTTGGCATCATTATAAGTGCTCATTGTATTTTGGCATCATTATAAGCCCATCTTTATATTTGGCATCATTATAAGCACATTGTATATTTGGCATCATTATAAGCCCATCGTTGTATATTTGGCATCATTATAAGCCCATCGTTGTATATTTGGCATCATTATAAGTCCATCGTTGTATATTTGGCATCATTATAAGCCCATCGTTGTATATTTGGCATCATTATAAGCCCATCGTTGTATATTTGGCATCATTATAAGCCCATCATTGTATATTTGGCATTATTATAAGTCCATCGTTGTATATTTGGCATCATTATAAACCCATCGTTGTATATTTGGCATCATTGGCGTGTTTTCTTTTTCTTCAGCTATATGATGGATTACAAGTTATTGGCACCTCCAACCCATACGCTATGGATACCCACCTGACACAGGGCACATCCCAGATGTTACTGGATACAGAGAGACAGCCCGTTACAGAGATGGAATTAATGGAGGAAGATGATGCAGACATAACAGGGTAAGTGTCACCTCCCCCATCCCCCTAACCTGCATGATGTGGATACTTGTGTGAGTCAGGGCACATCTCAGATGCTGCTAGATACAGCCCATGGCAGACATGGAGTTGACGCAGATATGACAGGATCACTCTCAATATCATATACTGTATACCCTAATAAATGCACCCCCCCATTTTGAAGCAAAACAAAATAATGCTCACCTCAGTGTCCACTACAATCATATCCTACTAGAATCACACAGTGGTCTGTGTCTATTTCTGATTCTGACAAATCTGCTTCCATGGGAGCATGCCTGGCCTCCTGAACTAGTGTATGTGGTCTCTCATCAACCCAGTGCTTCCATGGGAGCATGCCTGGCCTCCTGAACTAGTGTATGTGGTCTCTCATCAACCCAGTGCTTCCATGGGAGCATGCCTGGCCTCCTGAACTAGTGTATGTGGTCTCTCAGCAACCCAGTGCTTCCATGGGAGCATGCCTGGCCTCCTGAACTAGTGTATGTGGTCTCTCAGCA
>JABXNX010000020.1:660255-869906 GCA_014843695.1 Archivesica marissinica | reverse complement strand
TCCCCCACACACCAGAGTAATCTGTACGAAGACCCATCCCCCCCACACCTGAGTAATCTGTACGAAGCCCCAGCCTCCCCACACCAGAGTAATATGTACGAAGCCCCAGCCTCCACCACACACTAGAGGAATCTGTACGAAGACCCAGCATCCCGCACACACACCAGAGTAATCTGTTTGAAGCCCCAGCCTTACCCACACACACCAGAGTAATATGTAAGAAGCCCCAGCCTCCCCCAACACACCAGAGGAATCTGTGCGAAGGCACAGCCTCCCCCACACCAGGGTAATCTGTACGAAGCCACAGCCTCCCACCACACACACCATATTAATATGTACGAAGCCCCCGCCTCCCCCACACACCAGAGGAATATGTACGAAGCCCCCTCTCCCCACACACACCAGGTTAATCTGTACGAAGCCCCAGCCTCCCCCCACACACACCAGAGTAATCTGTACGAAGCCCAAGCCTCCCCCATACACACCAGAGGAATCTGCACGAATCCCCAGCGTCCCCCCACACCAGAGTAATCTGTACGAAGCCCTCGCCTCCCCGCACACACACCAGAAGAATAAGTAATGTGTACGAAGGTATACCACTGAGAAATATGTACGAAGTTACATCACTGAGTAATATGTACGAAGGTACACCACTGAGTAATATATACGACGGGAGTAATATGTACGAAGGTATACCACTGAGTAATGTGTACGAATGTACAACATTGAGTAATATGTACGAAGATCCACCACTGAGTAATATTTACGAAGGTCCACCACTGAGTAATGTGTACGAAGGGAGTAATGTGTACGAAGGTATACCAATGAGTAATATATACGAAGGTACACCAATGAGTAATATATACGAAGGTATACCAATGAGTAATATATACGAAGGTACACCAATGAGTAATATATACGAAGGTACACCACTGAGAAATATGCACGAAGGTACACCACTGAGTAATGTGTACGAAGGTACACCATTGAGTAATGTGTACGAAGGTACACCATTGAGTAATATGTACGAAGGTATACCACTGCGTAATATGTACGAAGGTCCACCACTGAGTAATGTGTACGAAGGTACACCACTGAGTAATATGTACGAAGGTACACCACTGCGTAATATGTACGAAGGTACACCACTTTGTAATATGTATGAAGGTCCACCACTGCGTAATGTGTACGAAGGTCCACCACTGAGTAATATGTACGAAGGTATACCATTGAGTAATGTGTACGAAGGTACACCACTGAGTAATATGTACGAAGGTACACCACTGAGTAATATGTACGAAGGTACACCACTGAGCAATATGTACGAAGGTACACAACTGAGTAATATGCACGAAGGTACACCACTGAGTAATATGTACGAATGTACGCCACTGAGTAATATGTAGGAAGGTACACCACTGAGTAATATGTACGAAGGTACAACACTGAGTAATATGGACGAAGGTACACCACTGAGTAATATGCACGAAGGTACACCACTGAGTAATATGTACGAAGGTACACCACTGAGTAATATGTACGAAGGTACACCACTGAGTAATATGCACGAAGGTACACCACAGTGTAATATGCACGACGGTAAACCATTAAGAAATATGTACGAAGGTACACCACTGAGTAATATGCAAGAAGGTACACCACTGAGTAATATGTACGAAGGTCCACCATTGAGTAATGTGTACGAAGGTATACCACTGAGTAATGTGTACGAAGGTACACCACTGAGTATTATGTACGAAGTTACACCACTTAGTAATATGTACGATGGTACACCACTGAGTAATATGTACGACGGTACACCACTGAGTAATATGCACGACGGTACACCACTGAGTAATATGTACGAAGATACACCACTGAGTAATATGTATGAAGGTACACCACTGAGAAATATGTACAAAGGTACACCACTGAGTAATATGTACGAAGGTAAACCATTGAGTAATGTGTACGAAAGTCCACTACTGAGTAATATATACGAAGGTAGTAATATGTACGAAGGTCCACAACTGAGTAATATGTAAGAACGTACACTAAAGAGTAATATGTACGACGGTCCACCACTGAGTAATATGTACGAAGGTATACCACTGAGTAATATGTACGAAGGTATAACACTGAGCAATATGTACGAAGGTATACCACTGAGTAATATGTACGAAGGTATAACACTGAGTAATATGTACGACGGTATACCACTCAGTAATATGTACGAATGTATACCACTGAGTAATATGTACGAAGGTCCACCACTGAGCAATATGACTAAGGTATACCAATGAGTAATATGTACGAAGATACACCACTAAGTAATATGCACGAAGGTACACAACTGAGTAATATGCACGAAGGTACACCACTGAGTAATATGTACGAAGGTACACCACTGAGTAATATGTAGGAAGGTACACCACTGAGTAATATGTACGAAGGTACAACACTGAGTAATATGCACGAAGGTACACCACTGAGTAATATGCACGAAGGTACACCACTGAGTAATATGTACGAATGTACACCACTGAGTAATATGTACGAAGGTACACCACTGAGTAATATGCACGAAGGTACACCACAGAGTAACATGCACGAAGGTAAACCATTAAGAAATATGTACGAAGGTACACCACTGAGTAATATGCAAGAAGGTACACCACTGAGTAATATGTACGAAGGTCCACCATTGAGTAATGTGTACGAAGGTATACCACTGAGTAATGCGTACGAAGGTACACCACTGAGTATTATGTACGAAGTTACACCACTGAGTAATATGTACGATGGTACACCACTGAGTAATATGTACGACGGTACACCACTGAGTAATATGCACGACGGTACACCACTGAGTAATATGTACGAAGATACACCACTGAGTAATATGTACGAAGGTACATCACTGTGCAATGTGTACGACGGTACACCACTGAATAATATGTACGACGGTACACCACTGAGTAATGTGTACGACGGTACACAAATGAGTAATATGTACGACGGTACACCACTGAGTAATATGTATGAAGGTACACCACTGAGTAATATGTACGAAGGTACACCACTTAGCAATGTGTACGAAGGTAAACCACTGAGTAATATGTACGAAGGTACACCACTGAGTAATATGTACGAAGGTAAACCATTGAGTAATGTGTACGAAAGTCCACTACTGAGTAATATATACGAAGGGAGTAATATGTACGAAGGTCCACAACTGAGTAATATGTAAGAAGGTACACTAAAGAGTAATATGTACGAAGGTCCACCACTGAGTAATATGTACGAAGGTATACCACTGAGTAATATGTACGAAGGTATAACACTGAGCAATATGTACGAAGGTATACACTGAGTAATATGTACGAAGGTATAACACTGAGTAATATGTACGAAGGTAAACCACTGAGTAATATGTACGACGGTATACCAATCAGTAATATGTACGAATGTATACCACTGAGTAATATGTACGAAGGTCCATCACTGAGCAATATGACTAAGGTATACCACTGAGTAATATGTACGAAGATACACCACTAAGTAATATGCACGAAGGTACACCATTGAGTAATATGACGAAGGTATACCACTGAGTAATGTGTACGAAGGTCCACCACTGATTAATGTGTACGAAGGTACACCACTGAGTAATGTGTACGAAGGTACACCACTGAGTAATATGTACGAAGGTACACCACTGAGTAATATGTACGAAGATACACCACTGAGTAATATGTACGAAGTTAAACCACTGAGTAATGTGTACGAAAGTTCACCTCTGAGTAATATGTACGAAGATACACCACTGAGTAATATGTACGAAGTTCACCTCTGAGTAATATGTACGAAGGAGTAATATGTAGAAGGTCCACCACTGAGTAATGTGTACGAAGGTATACCACTGAGTAATGTGTACGAAGGTACACCACTGAGTAATATGTACGAAGGTACACCACTGAGTAATATGTACGAAGGTACACCACTGAGTAATATGTACGAAGGTACACCACTGAGTAATATGTACGAAGGTACACCACTGAGTAATATGTACGAAGGTACACCACTGAGTAATATGCACGACGGTACACCACTGAGTAATATGTACGAAGATACACCACTGAGTAATATGTACGAAGGTACACCACTGTACAATGTGTACGACGGTACACCACTGAATAATATGTACGACGGTACACCACTGAGTAATGTGTACGACGGTACACAAATGAGTAATATGTACGACGGTACACCACTGAGTAATAACTATGAAGGTACACCACTGAGTAATATGTACGAAGGTACACCACTTAGCAATGTGTACGAAGGTAAACCACTGAGTAATATGTACGAAGGTACGCCACTGAGTAATATGTACGAAGGTAAACCATTGAGTAATGTGTACGAAAGTCCACTACTGAGTAATATATACGAAGGGAGTAATATGTACGAAGGTCCACAACTGAGTAATATGTAAGAAGGTACACTAAAGAGTAATATGTACGAAGGTCCACCACTGAGTAATATGTACGACGGTACACCACTGATTAATATGTACGAAGGTAAACCACTGAGTAATATGTACGAAGGTACACCACTGAGTAATATGTACGAAGGTACACCACTGAGTAATATGTACGAAGATACACCACTGAGTAATATGTACGAAGTTAAACCACTGAGTTATGTGTACGAAAGTTCACCTCTGAGTAATATGTACGAAGATACACCACTGAGTAATATGTACGAAGTTAAACCACTAAGTAATGTGTAAGAAAGTTCAACTCTGAGTAATATGTACGAAGGGAGTAATATGTACGAAGGTCCACCACTGAGTAATGTGTACGAAGGTATACCACTGAGTAATGTGTACGAAGGTACACCACTCAGTAATATGTACGAAGGTACACCACTGAGTAATATGTACGAAGGTACACCACTGAATAATATGCACGAAGTTACACCACTGAGTAATATGTACGATGGTACACCACTGAGTAATATGTACGACAGTACACCACTGAGTAATATGCACGACGGTACACCACTGAGTAATATGTACGAAGTTAAACCACTGAGTAATATGTACGAAGGTACACCACTGTGCAATGTGTACGACGGTACACCACTGAGTAATATGTACGACGGTACACCACTGAGTAATGTGTACGACGGTACACAAATGAGTAATATGTACGAAGGTACACCACTGAGTAATATGTACGTAGATACACCACTGAGTAATATGTACGAAGGTACACCACTGAGTAATATGTACGAAGGTACACCACTGAGTAATATGTAGGACGGTACACCACTGAGTAATATGTAGGAAGGTACACCACTGAGTAATATGTACGAAGGTACAACATTGAGTAATATGCACGAAGGTACACCACTGAGTAATATGCACGAAGGTACACCACTGAGTAATATGTACGAAGGTATAACACTGAGTAATATGTACGAAGGTAAACCACTGAGTAATATGTACGACGGTATACCACTCAGTAATATGTACGAATGTATACCACTGAGTAATATGTACGAAGGTCCACCACTGAGCAATATGACTAAGGTATACCACTGAGTAATATGTACGAAGATACACCACTAAGTAATATGCACGAAGGTACACCATTGAGTAATATGACGAAGGTATACCACTGAGTAATGTGTACGAAGGTCCACCACTGATTAATGTGTACGAAGGTACACCACTGAGTAATGTGTACGAAGGTACACCACTGAGTAATATGTACGAAGGTACACCACTGAGTAATATGTACGAAGATACACTACTGAGTAATATGTACGAAGTTAAACCACTGAGTAATGTGTACGAAAGTTCACCTCTGAGTAATATGTACGAAGATACACCACTGAGTAATATGTACGAAGTTAAACCACTGAGTAATGTGTACGAAAGTTCACCTCTGAGTAATATGTACGAAGGGAGTAATATGTACGAAGGTCCACCACTGAGTAATGTGTACGAAGGTATACCACTGAGTAATGTGTACGAAGGTACACCACTGAGTAATATGTACGAAGGTACACCACTGAGTAATATGTACGAAGGTACACCACTGAGTAATATGCACGACGGTACACCACTGAGTATTATGTACGAAGATACACCACTGAGTAATATGTACGAAGGTACACCACTGTACAATGTGTACGACGGTACACCACTGAATAATATGTACGACGGTACACCACTGAGTAATGTGTACGACGGTACACAAATGAGTAATATGTACGACGGTACACCACTGAGTAATAACTATGAAGGTACACCACTGAGTAATATGTACGAAGGTACACCACTTAGCAATGTGTACGAAGGTAAACCACTGAGTAATATGTACGAATGTACGCCACTGAGTAATATGTGCGAAGGTAAACCATTGAGTAATGTGTACGAAAGTCCACTACTGAGTAATATATACGAAGGGAGTAATATATACGTAGGTCCACAACTGAGTAATATGTAAGAAGGTACACTAAAGAGTAATATGTACGAAGGTCCACCACTGAGTAATATGTACGAACGTATACCACTGATTACTATGTACGAAGGTATAACACTGAGCAATATGTACGAAGGTATACCACTGAGTAATATGTACGAAGGTATAACACTGAGTAATATGTACGACGGTATACCACTCAGTAATATGTACGAATGTATACCACTGAGTAATATGTACGAAGGTCCACCACTAAGTAATATGCACGAAGGTACACCATTGAGTAATATGACGAAGGTATACCACTGAGTAATGTGTACGAAGGTCCACCACTGATTAATGTGTACGAAGGTACACCACTGAGTAATGTGTACGAAGGTACACCACTGAGTAATATGTACGAAGGTACACCACTGAGTAATATGTACGAAGATACACCACTGAGTAATATGTACGAAGTTAAACCACTGAGTAATGTGTACGAAAGTTCACCTCTGAGTAATATGTACGAAGATACACCACTGAGTAATGTGTACGAAAGTTCACCTCTGAGTAATATGTACGAAGGGAGTAATATGTACGAAGGTCCACCACTGAGTAATGTGTACGAAGGTATACCACTGAGTAATGTGTACGAAGGTACACCACTGAGTAATATGTACGAAGGTACACCACTGAGTAATATGTACGAAGGTACACCACTGAGTAATATGCACGACGGTACACCACTGAGTATTATGTACGAAGATACACCACTGAGTAATATGTACGAAGGTACACCACTGTACAATGTGTACGACGGTACACCACTGAATAATATGTACGACGGTACACCACTGAGTAATGTGTACGACGGTACACAAATGAGTAATATGTACGACGGTACACCACTGAGTAATAACTATGAAGGTACACCACTGAGTAATATGTACGAAGGTACACCACTTAGCAATGTGTACGAAGGTAAACCACTGAGTAATATGTACGAATGTACGCCACTGAGTAATATGTGCGAAGGTAAACCATTGAGTAATGTGTACGAAAGTCCACTACTGAGTAATATATACGAAGGGAGTAATATATACGTAGGTCCACAACTGAGTAATATGTAAGAAGGTACACTAAAGAGTAATATGTACGAAGGTCCACCACTGAGTAATATGTACGAACGTATACCACTGATTACTATGTACGAAGGTAAACACTGAGCAATATGTACGAAGGTATACCACTGAGTAATATGTACGAAGGTATAACACTGAGTAATATGTACGACGGTATACCACTCAGTAATATGTACGAATGTATACCACTGAGTAATATGTACGAAGGTCCCCACTGAGCAATATGACTAAGGTATACCACTAAGTAATATGCACGAAGGTACACCATTGAGTAATATGACGAAGGTATACCACTGAGTAATGTGTACGAAGGTCCACCACTGATTAATGTGTACGAAGGTACACCACTGAGTAATGTGTACGAAGGTACACCACTGAGTAATATGTACGAAGGTACACCACTGAGTAATATGTACGAAGATACACCACTGAGTAATATGTACGAAGTTAAACCACTGAGTAATGTGTACGAAAGTTCACCTCTGAGTAATATGTACGAAGATACACCACTGAGTAATATGTACGAAGTTAAACCACTAAGTAATGTGTAAGAAAGTTCAACTCTGAGTAATATGTACGAAGGGAGTAATATGTACGAAGGTCCACCACTGAGTAATGTGTACGAAGGTATACCACTGAGTAATGTGTACGAAGGTACACCACTCAGTAATATGTACGAAGGTACACCACTGAGTAATATGTACGAAGGTACACCACTGAATAATATGCACGAAGTTACACCACTGAGTAATATGTACGATGGTACACCACTGAGTAATATGTACGACAGTACACCACTGAGTAATATGCACGACGGTACACCACTGAGTAATATGTACGAAGTTAAACCACTGAGTAATATGTACGAAGGTACACCACTGTGCAATGTGTACGACGGTACACCACTGAGTAATATGTACGACGGTACACCACTGAGTAATGTGTACGACGGTACACAAATGAGTAATATGTACGAAGGTACACCACTGAGTAATATGTACGTAGATACACCACTGAGTAATATGTACGAAGGTACACCACTGAGTAATATGTACGAAGGTACACCACTGAGTAATATGTAGGACGGTACACCACTGAGTAATATGTACGAAGGTACACATGAGTAATATGCACGAAGGTACACCACTGAGTAATATGACGAAGGTACACCACTGAGTAATATGTACGAAGGTACAACATTGAGTAATATGCACGAAGGTACACCACTGAGTAATATGCACGAAGGTACACCACTGAGTAATATGTACGAAGGTATAACACTGAGTAATATGTACGAACGTAAACCACTGAGTAATATGTACGACGGTATACCACTCAGTAATATGTACGAATGTATACCACTGAGTAATATGTACGAAGGTCCACCACTGAGCAATATGACTAAGGTATACCACTGAGTAATATGTACGAAGATACACCACTAAGTAATATGCACGAAGGTACACCATTGAGTAATATGACGAAGGTATACCACTGAGTAATGTGTACGAAGGTCCACCACTGATTAATGTGTACGAAGGTACACCACTGAGTAATGTGTACGAAGGTACACCACTGAGTAATATGTACGAAGGTACACCACTGAGTAATATGTACGAAGATACACTACTGAGTAATATGTACGAAGTTAAACCACTGAGTAATGTGTACGAAAGTTCACCTCTGAGTAATATGTACGAAGATACACCACTAAGTAATATGTACGAAGTTAAACCACTGAGTAATGTGTACGAAAGTTCACCTCTGAGTAATATGTACGAAGGGAGTAATATGTACGAAGGTCCACCACTGAGTAATGTGTACGAAGGTATACCACTGAGTAATGTGTACGAAGGTACACCACTGAGTAATATGTACGAAGGTACACCACTGAGTAATATGTACGAAGGTACACCACTGAGTAATATGCACGACGGTACACCACTGAGTATTATGTACGAAGATACACCACTGAGTAATATGTACGAAGGTACACCACTGTACAATGTGTACGACGGTACACCACTGAATAATATGTACGACGGTACACCACTGAGTAATGTGTACGACGGTACACAAATGAGTAATATGTACGACAGTACACCACTGAGTAATAAGTATGAAGGTACACCACTGAGTAATATGTACGAAGGTACACCACTTAGCAATGTGTACGAAGGTAAACCACTGAGTAATATGTACGAAGGTACACCACTGAGTAATATGTACGAAGGTAAACCATTGAGTAATGTGTACGAAAGTCCACTACTGAGTAATATATACGAAGGGAGTAATATGTACGAAGGTCCACAACTGAGTAATATGTAAGAAGGTACACTAAAGAGTAATATGTACGAAGGTCCACCACTGAGTAATATGTACGAAGGTATACCACTGATTAATATGTAAGAAGGTATAACACTGAGCAATATGTACGAAGATATACCACTGAGTAATATGTACGAAGGTATAACACTGAGTAATATGTACGAAGGTAAACCACTGAGTAATATGTACGACGGTATACCACTCAGTAATATGTACGAATGTATACCACTGAGTAATATGTACGAAGGTCCACCACTGAGCAATATGACTAAGGTATACCACTGAGTAATATGTACGAAGATACACCACTAAGTAATATGCACGAAGGTACACCATTGAGTAATATGACGAAGGTATACCACTGAGTAATGTGTACGAAGGTCCACCACTGATTAATGTGTACGAAGGTACACCACTGAGTAATGTGTACGAAGGTACACCACTGAGTAATATGTACGAAGGTACACCACTGAGTAATATGTACGAAGATACACCACTGAGTAATATGTACGAAAGTTCACCTCTGAGTAATATGTACGAAGTTAAACCACTGAGTAATGTGTACGAAAGTTCAACTCTGAGTAATATGTACGAAGGGAGTAATATGTACGAAGGTCCACCACTGAGAAATGTGTACGAAGGTATACCACTGAGTAATGTGTACGAAGGTACAGCACTGAGTAATATGTACGAAGGTACACCACTGAGTAATATGTACGAAGGTACACCACTGAATAATATGCACGAAGTTACACCACTGAGTAATATGTACGATGGTACACCACTGAGTAATATGTACGACAGTACACCACTGTGCAATGTGTACGACGGTACACCACTGAGTAATATGTACGACGGTACACCACTGAGTATTGTGTACGACGGTACACAAATGAGTAATATGTACGAAGGTACACCACTGAGTAATATGTACGTAGATACACCACTGAGTAATATGTACGAAGGTACACCACTGAGTAATATGTACGAAGGTAAACCACTGAGTAATATGTACGAAGGTACACCACTGAGCAATATGTACGAAGGTACACAACTGAGTAATATGTACGAAGGTACACCACTGAGTAATATGTACGAAGGTACACCACTGAGTAATATGTAGGAAGGTACACCACTGAGTAATATGTACGAAGGTACAACATTGAGTAATATGCACGAAGGTACACCACAGAGTAATATGCACGAAGGTTCATCACTGAGTAATATGTACGAAAGTATACCACTGAGTAATATGTACGAAGGTACACCACTGAGTAATATGTACGAAGGTACACCACAGAGAAATATGCATGAAGGTAAACCATTAAGAAATATGTACGAAGGTACACCACTGAGTAATATGCACGAAGGTACACAACTGAGTAATATGTACGAAGGTCCACCATTGAGTGATGTGTACGAAGGTATACCACTGAGTAATGTGTACGAAGGTACACCACTGAGTATTATGTACGAAGTTACACCACTGAGTAATATGTACGATGGTACACCACTGAGTAATATGCACGACGGTACACCACTGAGTAATATGTACGAAGATACACCACTGAGTAATATGTACGAAGGTACACCACTGTGCAATGTGTACGACGGTACACCACTGAGTAATATGTACGAATGTACACCACTGAGTAATGTGTACGACGGTACACAAATGAGTAATATGTACGACGGTACACCACTGAGTAATATGTATGAAGGTAAACCACTGTGTAATATGTACGAAGGTACACCACTGAGCAATGTGTATGAAGGTAAACCACTGAGTAATATGTACGAAGGTACACACCACTGAGTAATATGTAGGAAGGTAAACCATTGAGTAATGTGTACGAAAGTCCACTACTGAGTAATATATACGAAGGGAGTAATATGTACGAAGGTCCACAACTGAGTAATATGTAAGAAGGTACACTAAAGAGTAATATGTACGAAGGTCCACCACTGAGTAATATGTACGAAGGTATACCACTGAGTAATATGTACGAAGGTATAACACTGAGCAATATGTACGAAGGTATACCACTGAGTAATATGTACGAAGGCATAACACAGAGTAATATGTACGAAGGTAAACCACTGAGTAATATGTACGAAGGTACACCACTGTGTAATATGTACGAAGGTAAACCACTGAGGAATGTGTACGAAAGTCCACCAATGAGTAATATGTACGAAGGGAGTAATATGTACGAAGGTCCCCCCACCACTGAGTAGTAGGTAAGAAGGTACACTAAAGAGTAAAATGTACGAAGGTATACCACTGAGTAATATGTACGAAGGTATACCACTGAGTAATATGTACGAATGTATACCACTGAGTAATATGTATGAAGGTATACCACTGAATAATATGTACGAAGGTCCACCACTGATTAATATGAAGAAGGTATACCACTGAGTAATATGTACGAAGATACACTACTGAGTAATATGTACGAAGTTACACCACTGAGTAATATGACGAAGGTATACCACTGAGTAATGTGTACGAAGGTCCACCACTGAGTAATGTGTACGAAGATACACCACTTAATAATGTGTACGAAGGTACACCACTGAGTAATATGTACGAAGGTACACCACTGAGTAATGTGTACGAAGGTAAACCACTGAGTAATATGTACGAAGGTACACCACAGAGTAATATGCACGAAGGTTCATCACTGAGTAATATGTACGAAAGTATACCACTGAGTAATATGTACGAAGGTACACCACTGAGTAATAAGTACGAAGGTACACCACATAGTAATATGCACGAAGGTAAACCATTAAGAAATTTGTACGAAGGTACACCACTGAGTAATATGCACGAAGGTACACCACTGAGTAATATGTACGAAGGTACACCACTGAGTAATATGCACGAAGGTAAGCCACTGAGTAATATGTACGAAGGTACACCACTGAGTAATATGTACGAAGTTACACCACTGAGTAATATGTACGACAGTACACAACTGAGCAATATGTACGAAGATACACCACTGAGTAATTTGTACGACGGTACACCACTGAGTAATATGCAAGACGGTACATCACTGAGTAATATGTACGAAGATACAACACTGAGTAATATATACGAAAGTCCACCTCTGAATAATATGTACGAAGGGAGTAATATGTATGAAAGTCCACCACTGAGTAATGTGTACGAAGGTATACCACTGGGTAATATGTACGAAGATACACTACTGAGTAATATGTACGAAGGTACACCACTGAGTAATATGTACGAAGGTCCACCACTGAGTAATGTGTACGAAGGTACACCACTTAATAATGTGTACGAAGGTACACCACTGAGTATTATGTACGAAGGTACACCACTGAGCAATGTGTACGAAGGTAAACCACTGAGTAATATGTACGAAGGTACACCACTGAGTAATATGTACGAATGTAAACCATTGAGTAATGTGTACGAAAGTCCACTACTGAGTAATATATACGAAGGGAGTAATATGTACGAAGGTCAACAACTGAGTAATATGTAAGAAGGTACACTAAAGAGTAATATGTACGAAGGTCCACCACTGAGTAATATGTACGAAGGTATACCACTGAGTAATATGTACGAAGGTATAACACTGAGCAATATGTACGAAGGTATACCACTGAGTAATATGTACGAAGGTATACCACTGAGTAATATTTACGAAGGTAAACCACTGAGTAATATGTACGAAGGTACACCACTGTGTAATATGTACGAAGGTAAACCACTGAGTAATGTGTACGAAAGTCCACCAATGAGTAATATGTACGAAGGGAGTAATATGTACGAAGGTCCACCACTGAGTAATAGGTAAGAAGGTACACTAAAGAGTAAAATGTACGAAGGTATACCACTGAATAATATGTACGAAGGTATACCACTGAGTAATATGTACGAATGTATACCACTGAGTAATATGTACGAAGATACACCACTGAATAATATGCACGAAGTTACACCAATGAGTAATATGTACGATGGTATACCACTGAGTAATATGTACGACGGTACACCACTGAGTAATATGTACGACGGTACACCACTGAGTAATATGTACGAAGATACACCACTGAGTAATATGTACGAAGGTACACCACTGTGCAATGTGTACGACGGTACACCACTGAGTAATATGCACGAAGGTAAACCATTAATAAATATGTACGAAGGTACACCACTGAGTAATATGCACGAAGGTACACCACTGAGTAATATGTACGAAGGTACACCACTGAGTAATATGCACGAAGGTAAGCCACTGAGTAATATGTACGAAGGTACACCACTGAGTAATATGCACGAAGTTACACCACTGAGTAATATTTACGACAGTACACCACTGAGCAATATGTACGAAGATACACCACTGAGTAATATGTACGAAGGTCCCCAACTGAGTAATATGTACGAAAGTACACCACAGAGTATTATGTACGAAGGTACACCACTGAGTAATGTGTACGAAGGTAAACCACTGAGTAATATGTACGAAGGTACACCACAGAGTAATATGCACAAAGGTTCATCACTGAGTAATATGTACGAAAGTATACCACTGAGTAATATGTACGAAGGTACACCACTGAGTAATAAGTACGAAGTTACACCACATAGTAATATGCACGAAGGTAAACCATTAAGAAATATGTACGAAGGTACACCACTGAATAATATGCACGAAGTTACACCACTGAGCAATATGTACGATGGTACACCACTGAGTAATATGTACGACGGTACACCACTGAGTAATATGCACGACGGTACACCACTGAGTAATATGTACGAAGATACACCACTGAGTAATATGTACGAAGGTACACCACTGTGCAATGTGTACGACGGTACACCACTGAGTAATATGCACGAAGGTAAACCATTAAGAAATATGTACGAAGGTACACCACTGAGTAATATGCACGAAGGTACACCACTGAGTAATATGTACGAAGGTCCACCATTGAGTAATGTGTACGAAGGTATACCACTGAGTAATGTGTACGAAGGTACATCACTGAGTATTATGTACGAAGTTACACCACTGAGTAATATGTACGATGGTACACCACTGAGTAATATGTACGACGGTACACCACTGAGTAATATGCACGACGGTACACCACTGAGTAATATGTACGAAGATACACCACTGAGTAATATGTACGAAGGGTCACCACTGTACAATGTGTACGACGGTACACCACTGAGTAATATGTACGAATGTACACCACTGAGTAATGTGTACGACGGTACACAAATGAGTAATATGTACGACGGTACACCACTGAGTAATATGTATGAAGGTACAACACTGTGTAATATGTACGAAGGTACACCACTGAGCAATGTGTACGAAGGTAAACCACTGTGTAATATATACGAAGGTACACCACTGAGTAATATGTACGAATGTAAACCATTGAGTAATGTGTACGAAAGTCCACTACTGAGTAATATATACGAAGGGAGTAATATGTACGAAGGTCTACAACTGAGTAATATGTAAGAAGGTACACTAAAGAGTAATATGTACGAAGGTCCACCACTGAGTAATATGTACGAAGGTATACCACTGAGTAATATGTACGAAGGTATAACACTGAGCAATATGTACGAAGGTATACCACTGAGTAATATGTACGAAGGTATACCACTGAGTAATATTTACGAAGGTAAACCACTGAGTAATATGTACGAAGGTACACCACTGTGTAATATGTACGAAGGTAAACCACTGAGTAATGTGTACGAAAGTCCACCAATGAGTAATATGTACGAAGGGAGTAATATGTACGAAGGTCCACCACTGAGTAATAGGTAAGAAGGTACACTAAAGAGTAAAATGTACGAAGGTATACCACTGAATAATATGTACGAAGGTATACCACTGAGTAATATGTACGAATGTATACCACTGAGTAATATGTACGAAGATACACCACTGAGTAATATGTACGAAGGTACACCACTGAGTAATATGACGAAGGTATACCACTGAGTAATTGTACGAAGGTCACCACTGAGTAATTGTACGAAGGTACACCACTGAGTAATATGACGAAGGTACCACTGAGTAATATGTACGAAGGTACACCACTGAGTAATATGTACGAAGTACACCACTGAGTAATATTACGAGTACACCACTGAGAATATGTACGAAGATACACACTGAGTAATATGTACGAAGGTACACCACTGAGTAATATGAGACGGTACACACTGAGTAATATGTACGAAGTACACCACTGAGTAATATGTACGAAGTCACGAAAATGACAAGAGTAATATGTACGAAGGTCCACCACTGAGTAATGTGTACGAAGGTATACCACTGAGTAATGTGTACGAAGGTACACCACTGAGTAATATGTACGAAGGTACACCACTGAGTAATATGTACGAAGGTACACCACTGAATAATATGCACGAAGTTACACCACTGAGTAATATGTACGATGGTACACCACTGAGTAATATGTACGACGGTACACCACTGAGTAATATGTACGACGGTACACCACTGAGTAATATGTACGAAGATACACCACTGAGTAATATGTACGAAGGTACACCACTGTGCAATGTGTACGACGGTACACCACTGAGTAATATGTACGAAGGTACACCACTGAGTAATGTGTACGACGGTACACCACTGAGTAATATGTACGAAGGTACACCACTGAGTAATATGTACGAAGGTACACCACTGAGTAATATGTACGAAGGTACACCACTGAGTAATATGTACGAAGGTACACCACTGAGTAATATGTACGAAGGTACACCACTGAGTAATATTTACGAAGGTACACCACTGAGCAATATGTACGAAGGTACACCACTGAGTAATATGTACGAAGGTACACCACTGAGTAATATGTAGAAGGTAACCACTGAGTAATTGTACGAAGTCACCATGAGTAATATGTACGAAGGTATACCACTGAATAATATGTACGAAGGTATACCACTGAGTAATATGACGAGGTACACACTGAGTAATATGACGAAGGTATACCACTGAGTAATATGTACGAAGGTATACCACTGAGTAATATGTACGAAGGTATACCACTGAATAATATGTACGAAGGTCCACCACTGAGTAATATGATGAAGGTATACCACTGAGTAATATGTACGAAGATACACCACTGAGTAATATGTACGAAGGTACACCACTGAGTAATATGTACGAAGGTACACCACTGAGTAATATGTACGAAGGTACACCACTGAGTAATATGTACGAAGGGAGTAATATGTACGAAGGTCCACCACTGAGTAATAGGTAAGAAGGTACACTAAAGAGTAAAATGTACGAAGGTATACCACTCAGTAATATGTAGGAAGATATACCACTGAGTAATATGTACGAATGTATACCACTGAGTAATATGTACGAAGGTATACCACTGAATAATATGTACGAAGGTCCACCACTGAGAAATATGACGAAGGTATACCACTGAGTAATATGTACGAAGATACACCACTGAGTAATATGTACGAAGGTACACCACTGAGTAATATGACGAAGATATACCACTGAGTAATGTGTACGAAGGTACACCACTTAGTAATGTGTACGAAGGTACACCACTGAGTAATATGTACGAAGGTACACCACTGAGTAATGTTTACGAAGGTAAACCACTGAGTAATATGTACGAAGGTACACAACATAGTAATATGCACGAAGGTTCATCACTGAGTAATATGTACGAAAGCATACCACTGAGTAATATGTACGAAGGTACACCACTGAGTAATATGTACGAAGGTACACCACATAGTAATATGCACGAAGGTAAACCATTAAGAAATATGTACGAAGGTACACCACTGAGTAATATGCACGAAGGTAAACCATTAAGAAATATGTACGAAGGTACACCACTGAGTAATATGCACGAAGGTACACCACTGAGTAATATGTACGAAGGTACACCACTGAGTAATATGCACGAAGGTAAGCCAATGAGTAATATGTACGAAGATACACCACTTAGTAATATGTACGAAGGTACACCACTGAGTAATATGTACGAAGGTACACCACTGAGTAATATGCACGAAGGTACACCACTGAGTAATGTGTACGAAGGTCCACCACTGAGTAATGTTTACGAAGGTACACCACTGAGCAATGTGTACGAAGGTACACCACTGAGTAATATATACGATGGTACACCACTGAGTAATGTGTACGAAGGTAAACAACTGAGTAATATGTACGAAGGTACACCACTGAGTAATATGTACGAAGGTAAACCACTGAGTAATGTGTACGAAAGTCCACCAATGAGTAATATGTACGAAGGGAGTAATATGTACGAAGGTCCACCACTGAGTAATAGGTAAGAGTGTACACTAAAGAGTAAAATGTACGAAGGTATACCACTCAGTAATATGTAGGAAGATATACCACTGAGTAATATGTACGAATGTATACCACTGAGTAATATGTACGAAGGTAAACCACTGAATAATATGTACGAAGGTCCACCACTGAGTAATATGACGAAGGTATACCACTGAGTAATATGTACGAAGATACACCACTGAGTAATATGTACGAAGGTACACCACTGAGTAATATGACGAAGATACACCACTGAGTAATATGTACGAAGGTACACCACTTAGTAATGTGTACGAAGGTACACCACTGAGTAATATGTACGAAGGTACACCACTGAGTAATGTGTACGTAGGTAAACAACTGAGTAATATGTACGAAGGTACACCACTGAGTAATATGTACGAAGGTACACTACTGTGTAATGTGTATGACAGTACAACACGGAATAATATGCACGAAGTTACACCACTGAGTAATATGTACGATGGTACACCACTGAGTAATATGTACGACGGTACATCACTGAGTAATATGTACGAAGGTACACCACTGAGTAATATGTACGAAGGTACACCACTGTGCAATGTGTACGACGGTACACCACTGAGTAATATGTACGACGGTACACCACTGAGTAATGTGAACGACGGTACACAAATGAGTAATATGTACGAAGTTAAACCACTGAGTAATGTGTACGAAATTCCACCAATGAGTAATATGTACGAAGGGAGTAATATGTACGAAGGTCCACCACTGAGTAATAGGTAAGAAGGTACACTAAAGAGTAAAATGTACAAAGGTATACCACTCAGTAATATGTAGGAAGATATACCACTGAGTAATATGTACGAATGTATACCACTGAGTAATATGTACGAAGGTATACCACTGAATAATATGTACGAAGGTCCACCACTGAGTAATATGACGAAGATATACCACTGAGTAATATGTACGAAGATACACCACTGAGTAATATGTACGAAGGTACACCACTGAGTAATATGACGAAGATATACCACTGAGTAATGTGTACGAAGGTACACCACTTAGTAATGTTACGAAGGTACACCACTGAGTAATATGTACGATGTACACCACTGAGTAATGTGTACGAAGGTAAACCACTGAGTAATATGTACGAAGGTACACCACTGAGTAATATGTACAAACGTACACCACTGAGTAATATTACGAAGGTCCACCACAAGTAATATGCACGAAGGTAAACCATTAAGAAATATGTACGAAGGTACACCACTGAATAATATGCACGAAGGTACACCACTGAGTAATATGTACGAAGGTACACCATTGAGTAATATGTACGAAGGTACACCACTGAGTAATATGTACGAAGGTATACCACTGAGTAATATGTACGAAGGTCCAACACTGAGTAATATGTAGGAAGGGAGTAATATGTACGAAGGTCCACCACTGAGTAATATGTACGAAGGTACACCACTGAGTAATATGTACGACGGTCCACCACTGGGTAATATGTACGAAGGGAGTAATATGTACGAAGGTCCACCACTGAGTAATATGTACGAAGGTATACCACTGAGTAATATGTACGAAGATCTACCACTGAGTAATATGTACGAAGGTCCACCACTGAGTAATATGTACGAAGGTATACCACAGAGTAATATGTACGAAGGTCCACCACTGAGTAATATGTACGAAGGTATATCACTGAGTAATATGTACGAAGGTACACCACTGAGTATTATGTACGAAGGTCCACCATTGGGTAATATGTACGAAGGTAGTAATATGCACGAAAGTACACCACTGAGTAATATGTACGAAGGTATACCACTGATTAATATGTACGAAGATACACCACTGAGTAATGTGTACGAAGGTACACCACTGAGTAATATGTACGAAGGTATACCACTGAGTAATATGTACGAAGGTACACCACTGAGTAATATGTACGAATGTATACCACTGAGTATTATGTATGACGGTACACCACTGAGTAATGTGTACGAACGTACACCACTGAGTAATATGTACGAAGGTACACCACTGAGTATTATGTACGAAGGTACACCACTGAGTAATATGTACCAAGGTATACCACTGAGTAATATGTACGAAGGTCCACCACTGAGTAATATGTACGAAGGTATACCACTGAGTAATATGTACGAATGTATACCATTGAGTAATATGTACGAAGGTACACCACTGAGTAATATGTACGAAGTTACACAACTTAGTAATATGTACGAAGGTACACTACTGAGTAATATTTACGAATGTATACCACTAAGTAATATGTACGAAAGTACACAACTGAGTAATATGTACGAAGGTATACCACTGAGTAATGTGTACGAAGGTACACCATTGAGTTATATATACGAAGGTAGTAATATGTACGAAGGTCCACCACTTAGTAATATGTACGAAGGTACACCACTGAGTAATATGTACGAAGGTCCACCACTGGGTAATATGTACGAAGGGAGTAATATGTACGAAGGTCCACCACTGAGTAATATGTACGAAGGTATACCACTGAGTAATATGTACGAAGATACACCACTGAGTAATGTGTATGAAGGTACACCACTGAGTAATATGTACGAAGGTATACCACTGAGTAATATGTACGAAGGTCCACCACTGAGTAATATGTACGAAGGTACACCACTAAGTAATATGTACGACGGTACACCACTGAGTAATATGTACGAAGGTACACGACTGAGTAATATGTACGAATGTATACCACTGAGTAATATGTACGAAGGTCCATCTCTGAGTAATGTGTACGAAGGTACACCACTAAGTAATATGTACGAAGGTCAACCACTGGGTAATATGTACGAAGGGAGTAATATGTAAGAAGGTCCACCACTGAGTAATGTGTACGAAGGTCCACCACTGTGTAATATGTACGAAGGGAGTAAGATGTACGAAGGTCCACCACTGAGCAATTTGTACGAAGGTTCACCACTGAGTAATATATACGAAGGTAAATCACTGAGTAAGAGGTACGAAGGTACACCACTGAGTAATATGTACGATGGTAAACCACTGAATAATGTGTACGAAGGTCCATCACTGAGTAAAATGTACGAAGGTACACCACAGAGTAATATGTACGAAGGTATACCACTGAGCAATATGTACGAAGGTACACCACGGAGTAAAATGTACGACGGTACACCACTTAGTAATATGTAAGAAGGTTCACAACTGAGTAATATGTACGAAGATATACCACTGAGTAATATGTACGAAGGTCCACCACTGAGTAATATGTACGAAGGGAGTAATGTGTACGAAGGTATACCACTGAGTAATATGTACGAATATACACCACTGAGTAATGTGTACGAATGTAGACCACTGAGTAATATGTACGAAGGTCCAACACTGAGTAATATGTACGAAGGGAGTAATATGTACGAAGGTCCACCACTGAGTAATGTGTATGAATTTCCACCACTGAGTAATATGTACGAAGGGAGTAATGTGTACGAAGGTATACCACTGAGTAATATGTACGAAGATACACCACTGAGTAATATGTACGAAGGTCCACCACTGAGTAATGTATACGAAGGTTCACTACTGAGTAATGTGTATGAAGGTCCACCACTGAGAAATATGTACGAAGGTAAACCACTGAGTAATTTGTACGAAGGTACACCACAGAGTAATATGTACGAAGGTATACCACTGAGTAATATGAACGAAGGTACACCACTGAGTAATATGTACGACGGTACACCACTGAGTAATATGTACGAAGGTACACCACTGAGTAATGTGTACGAAGGTCCACCACTGAGTAATATGTACGAAGGGAGTAATATGTACGAAGGGAGTAATGTGTACGAAGGTATACCACTGAGTATATGTACGAAGATACACCACTGAGTAATATGAACGAAGTTCCACCACTGAGTAATGTGTACGAAGGTACACCATTGAGTACTATATACGAAGGGAGTAATATGTACGAAGGTACCCCACTGAGTAATATGTACGAAGGTAAACCACTGAATAATGTGTGCGAAGTTCCATCACTGAGTAATATGTACGAAGGGAGTAATATGTACGAAGGTCCACCACTGAGTAATGTGTACGAAGGTCCACCACTGTGTAATATGTACGAAGGGAGTAAGATGTACGAAGGACCACAACTGAGTAATGTGTACGAAGGTTCACCACTGAGTAATTTGTACGAAGATTCACCACTGAGTAATATATACGAAGGGAGTAATATGTACAAAGGTCCACTACTGAGTAATATGTACGAAGGTAAACCACTGAGTAATATGTACGAAGGTACACCACTGAGTAATATGTACGAAGGTAAACCACTGAATAATGTGTACGAAGGTCCACCACTGAGTAATATGTACGAAGGGAGTAATAGGTACGAAGGTCCACCACTGAGTAATGTGTACGAAGGTACACCACAGAGTAATATGTACGACTGTCCACCACTGAGTAATATGTACGAAGGGAGTAATGTACCGAAGGGAGTAATATGTACGAAGGTACCCCACTGAGTAATATGTACGAAGGTAAGCCACTGAATAATGTGTACGAAGTTCCACCACTGAGTAATATGTACGCAGGTATACCACTGAGTAATATGTACGAAGGTACACCACTGAGTAATGTGTACGAAGGTACACCACTGAGTAATATGTACGAAGGTATACCAATGAGTAATATGTACGAATGTCCACCACTTAGTAATATGTACGAAGTTATACCACTGAGTATATGTACGAAGGTACACCACTGAGTAATATGTAAGAAGGTCCACCACTGAGTAATGTGTACGACTGTCCACCACTGAGTAATATGTACGAAGGGAGTAATGTACCGAAGGGAGTAATATGTACGAAGGTACCCCACTGAGTAATATGTACGAAGGTAAGCCACTGAATAATGTGTACGAAGTTCCACCACTGAGTAATATGTACGAAGGTATACCACTGAGTAATATGTACGAAGGTACACCACTGAGTAATGTGTACGAAGGTACACCACCGAGTAATATGTACGAAGGTATACCACTGAGTATATGTATGAAGATACACCACTGAGTAATATGTACGAAGTTCCACCACTGAGTAATGTCGTACGAAGGTACACCATTGAGTACTATATACGAAGGGAGTAATATGTACGAAGGTACCCCACTGAGTAATATGTACGAAGGTAAATCACTGAATAATGTGTACAATGTTCCACCACTGAGTAATATGTACGAAGGTATACCACTGAGTAATATGTACGAAAGTACACCACTGAGTAATGTGTACGAAGGTACACCACTGAGTAATATGTACGAAGGTATACCACTGAGTAATATGTACGAAGGTCCACCACTGAGTAATATGTACGAAGGTACACTACTGAGTAATATGTACGAATATATACCACTAAGTAATAGGTACGAAGGTACACAACTGAGTAATGTGTACGAAGGTACACCACTGAGTAATATGTACGAAGGTATACCACTGAGTAATATGTACGAAGGTCCACCACTGAGTAATATGTACGAAGGTATACCATTGAGTAATATGTACGAATGTATACCATTGAGTAATATGTACGAAGGTACACCACTGAGTAATATGTACGAAGGTACACTACTGAGTAATATGTACGAATGTATACCACTAAGTAATAGGTAGGAAGGTACACAACTGAGTAATGTGTACGACGGTACACCACTGAGTAATATGTACGACGGTATACCACTGAGTAATATGTACGAAGTACACCACTGAGTAATATGTACGAAGGTAAACCACTGAGTAATGTGTACGAAGGTACACCACTGAGTAATATGTACGAAGGTACACCATTGAGTTATATATACGAAGGGAGTAATATGTATGAAGGTCCACCACTGAGTAATGTGTACGAAGGTACACAACTGAGTAATATGTACGAAGGTCCACCACTGGGTAATATGTACGAAGGGAGTAATATGTACAAAGGTCCCCCATTGAGTAATATGTACGAAGGTATACCACTGAGTAATATGTACGAAGGTACACCACTGAGTAATGTGTACGAAGGTACACCACTGAGTAATATGTACGAAGGTATACCACTGAGTAATATGTACGAATGCCCACCACTGAGTAATATGTACGAAGTTATACCACTGAGTAATATGTACGAATGTATACCACTGAGTAATATATACGAAGGGGGTAATATGTATGAAGGTCCACCACTGAGTAATGTGTACGAAGGTTCACCACTGAGTAATATGTACGAAGGTAAACCACTGAGTAATATGTAAGAAGGTACACCACTGAGTAATATGTACGAAGGTAAACCACTGAGTAATATGTACGAAGGTAAACCACTGAGTAATGTGTACGAAGGTACACCACTGAGTAATATGTACGAAGGTACACCATTGAGTTATATATACGAAGGGAGTAATATGTACGATGGTACACATTGAGTTATATATACGAAGGGAGTAATATGTACGAAGGTCCACCACTGAGTAATGTGTACGAAGGGAGTAATAGGTACGAAGGTCTACCACTGAGTAATGTGTACGAAGGTACACCACAGAGTAATATGTACGAAGGTATACCACTGAGTAATATGTACGAAGGTCCACCACTGAGTAATATGTACGAAGGTACACCACTGAGTAATATGTACGAAGGTACATCACTGAGTAATATGAACGAAGGTACACTACTGAGTAATATGTACGAAGGTACACCACTGAGTAATGTGTACGAAGGTACACCACTGAGTAAAATGTACGAAGGTCCACCACTGGGTAATATGTACGAAGGGAGTAATATGTACGAAGGTCCACCACTGGGTAATATGTACGAAGGGAGTAATATGTACGAAGGTCCACCACTGAATAATATGTACGAAGGTATACCACTGAGTAATATGTACGAAGGTACACCACTGAGTAATGTGTACGAAGGTACACCACTGAGTAATATGGACGATGGAACACATTGAGTTATATATACGAAGGGAGTAATATGTACGAAGGTCCACCACTGAGTAATATGTACGAAGGTCCACCACTGAGTAATATGTACGAAGGTCCATCACTGAGTAATATGTACGAAGGTACACCACTGAGAAATATGTACGAAGGTCCATCACTGAGTAATATGTACGAAGGTATACCACTGAGTAATATGTACGAAGGTCCATCACTGAGTAATATGTACGAAGGTACACCACTGAGTAATATGTACGAAGGTACACCACTGAGTAATATGTACGAAGGTCCATCATTGAGTAATATGTACGAAGGTACACCACTGAGTAATATGTACGAAGGTCCATCAATGAGTAATATGTACGAAGGTATACCACTGAGTAATATGTACGAAGGTCCATCACTGAGTAATATGTACGAAGGTACACCACTGAGTAATATGTACGAAGGTACACCACTGAGTAATATGTACGAAGGTACACCACTGAGTAATGTGTACGAAGGTACACCACTGAGTAATATGTACAAAGGTACACCACTGAATAATATGTACGAAGGTACACCACTGAGTAATATGTACGAAGGTAAACCACTGAGTAATGTGTACGAAGGTACACCACTGAGTAATATGTACGAAGGTACACCATTGAATTATATATACGAAGGGAGTAATATGTACGAAGGTCCACCACTGAGTAATGTGTACGAAGATCCACCACTGAATAATATGTACGAAGGGAGTAAGATGTACGAAGGTCCACCACTGAGTAATATGTACGAAGGTCCACTACTGAGTAATATGTACGAAGGTAAACCACTGAGTAATATGTACGAAGGTACACCACTGAGTAATATGTACGAAAGTAAACCACTGAATAATGTGTACGAAGGTCCACCACTGAGTAATATGTACGAAGGGAGTAATATGTACGAAGGTCCACAACTGAGTAATATGTACGAAGGTACACCACCGAGTAATATGTACGAAGGTATACCACTGAGTAATATGTACGAAGGTACACCACTGAGTAATATGTACGACGGTACACCACTGAGTAATATGTAAGAAGGTACACCACTGAGTAATATGTACGTAGATATACCACTGAGTAATATGTACGAAGGTCCACCACTGAGTAATATGTACGAAGGGAGTAATGTGTACGAAGGTATACCACTGAGTACTATGTACGAAGATACACCACTGAGTAATATGTACGAAGGTCCACCACTGAGTAATATGTACGAAGGTACACCACTGAATATTATGTACGAAGGTACACCACTGAGTAATGTGTACGAAGGTCCACCACTGAGTAATATGTACGAAGGTCCACCACTGGGTAATATGTACGAAGGGAGTAATATGTACGAAGGTCCACCACTGGGTAATGTGTACGAAGGTCCACCACTGAGTAATATGTACGAAGGGAGTAAGATGTACGAAGGTCCAGCACTGAGTAATGTGTACGAAGGTTCACCACTGAGTAATATGTACGAAGGGAGTAATGTTTACGAAGGTATACCACTGAGTAATATGTACGAAGATACACCACTGAGTAATATGTACGAGGGTCCACAACTGAGTAATGTGTACGAAGGAACACCACTGAGTAATATGTACGAATGTACACCACAGAGTAATATGTACGAAGGTATACCACTGAGTAATATGTACGAAGGTACACCACTGAGTAATGTGTACGAAGGTCCACCACTGAGTAATGTGTAGGAATGTCAACCACTGAGTAACATGTACGAAGGTCCACCACTGGGTAATATGTACGAAGGGAGTAATATGTACGAAGGTCCACCACTGGGTAATGTGTACGAAGGTCCACCACTGAGTAATATGTACGAAGGGAGTAAGATGTACGAAGGTCCAGCACTGAGTAATGTGTACGAAGGTTCACCACTGAGTAATATATACGACGGTAGCAATATGTACGAAGGTCCACTACTGAGTGATATGTACGAAGGTAAACCACTGAGTAATATGTACGAAGGTACACCACTGAGTAATATGTACGAAGGTAACCCACTGAATAATGTGTACGAAGGTCCACCACTGAGTAATATGTACGAAGGGAGTAATATGTACGAAGGTCCACCACTGAGTAATATGTACGAAAGTACACCACAAAGTAATATGTACGAAGGTATACCACTGAGTAATATGTACGAAGGTACACCACTGAGTAATATGTACGACGGTACACCACTGAGTAATATGTAAGAAGGTACACCACTGAGTAATATGTACGAAGATATACCACTGAGTAATATGTACGAAGGTCCACCACTGAGTAATATGTACGAAGGGAGAAATGTGTACGAAGGTATACCACTGAGTAATGTGTACGAAGATACACCACTGAGTAATATGTACGATGGTCCACCACTGAGTAATGTGTATGAAGGTACACCACTGAGTAATATGTACGAATGTCCAACACTGAGTAATATGTACGAACGGAGTAATATGTATGAAGCTTCACCACTGAGTAATGTGTACGAAGGTCCACCACTGAGTAATATGTACGAAGGTATACCACTGATTAATATGTACGAAGGTCCAACACTGAGTAATGTGTACGAAGGTACACCACAGAGTAATATGTACGAAGGTATACCACCGAGTAATATGTACGAAGGTACACCACTGAGTAATGTGTACGAAGGTACACCACTGAGTAATATGTACGAAGGAACACCACTGAATAATATGTACGAAGGTATACCACTGAGTAATGTGTACGATGGTCCACCACTGAGTACTATATACGAAGGAAGTAATATGTACGAAGGTACCCCACTGAGTAATATGTATAAAGGTAAACCACTGAATAATGTGTACAAAGGTACACCACTGAGTAATATGTACGAAGGTCCACCACTGGGTAATATATACGAAGGGAGTAATATGTACGAAGGTCCACCACTGAGTAATGTGTACGAAGGTCCACCACTGAGTAATATGTACGAAGGGAGTAAGATATACGAAGGTCCACCACTGAGTAATGTGTACGAAGGTTCACCACTGAGTAATATATACGAAGGGAGCAATATGTACGAAGGTCCACTACTGAGTAATATGTACGAAGATACACCAATGAGTAATATGTACGAAGATATACCACTGAGTAATATGTACGAAGGTCCACCACTGAGTAATATGTACGAAGGTACACCACTGAGTAATATGTACGACGGTACACCACTGAGTAATATGTAAGAAGGTACACCACTGAGTAATATGTACGATGATATACCACTGAATAATATGTACGAAGGTCCACCACTGAGTAATATGTACGAAGGGAGTAATGTTTACGAAGGTATACCACTGAGTAATATGTACGAAGATACACCACTGAGTAATATGTACGAGGGTCCACAACTGAGTAATGTGTACGAAGGAACACCACTGAGTAATATGTACGAATGTACACCACAGAGTAATATGTACGAAGGTATACCACTGAGTAATATGTACGAAGGTACACCACTGAGTAATGTGTACGAAGGTCCACCACTGAGTAATGTGTAGGAATGTCAACCACTGAGTAATATGTACGAAGGTCCACCACTGAGTAATATGTACGAAGGGAGTAATGTGTACGAAGGTACACCATTGAGTACTATATACGAAGGGAGTAATATGTACGAAGGTAAACCATTGAATAATGTGTACGAAGGTCCACCACTGAGTAATATGTACGAAGGTACACCACTGAGTAATATGTACGACGGTCCACCACTGGGTAATATGTACGAAGGGAGTAATATGTACGAAGGTCCACCACTGGGTAATATGTACGAAGGGAGTAATATGTACGAAGGTAAACCATTGAATAATGTGTACGAATGTCCACCACTGAGTAATGTGTACGAAGGTACACCACTGAGTAATATATACCAAGGTAGCAATATGTACGAAGGTCCACTACTAAGTAATATGCATGAAGGTACACCAATGAGTAATATGTACGAAGGTACACCACTGAGTAATATGTATGAAGGTAAACCACTGAATAATGTGTACGAAGGTCCACCACTGAGAAATATGTACGAAGGGAGTAATATGTAGGAAAGTCCACCACTGAGTAATATGTACGAAGGTACATCACAGAGTAATATGTACGAAGGTATACCACTGAGTAATATGTACGAGGGTACCCCACTGAGTAATATGTACGAAGGTAAACCACTGAGTAATATGTACGAAGGTACCCCACTGAGTAATGTGTCCGAAGGTACCCCATTGTGTAATATGTCCGAAGGTACCCCACTGAGTAATGTGTCCGAAGGTACCCCACTGAGTAATGTGTCCGAAGGTACCCCACTGAGTAATGTGTCCGAAGGTACCCCACTGAGTAATATGTACGAAGGTCCAACATTGAGTAATATGTACGAAGGAAGTAATATGTACGAAGGTTCACCACTGAGTATTGTGGACGAAGGTCCACCACTGAGTAATATGTACGAAGGTATACCACTGAGTAATATGTACGAATGTCCACCACTGAGTAATGTGTACGAAGGTCCACCACTGAGTAATATGTACGAAGGTACACCACTGAGTAATATGTACGAAGGTACACCACTGAGTAATATGTATGAAGGTCCACCACTGAGTAATATGTACGAAGGTAAACCACTGAGTAATATGTACGAAGGTCCACCACTGAGTAATATGTATGAAGGTCCACCACTGAGTAATGTGTACGAAGGTACACCACTGAGTAATATGTACGAAGGTCCACCACTCGGTAATATGTACGAAGGTCCACCACTGAGTAATATGTACGAAGGTCCACCACTGAGTAATATGTACGAAGGTCCACCACTGAGTAATGTGTACGAAGGTCCACCACTCGGTAATATGTACGAAGGGAGTAATATGTACGAAGTTCTACCACTGAGTAATGTGTACGAAGGTCCACCACTGAGTAATATGTACGAAGGTAAACCACTGAATAATGTGTACGAAGTTCCACCACTGAGTAATATGTACGAAGGTAAACCACTGAGTAATATGTACGAAGTTCCACCACTGAGTAATATGTACGAAGGTAAACCACTGAGTAATATATACGAAGGGAGTAATATGTACGACAGTCCACCACTGAGTAATATGTACGAAGGTACACCACAGATTAATATGTACGAAGGTACACCACTGAGTAATATGTACGACGCTACACCACTGAATAATATGTAAGAAGGTACACCACTGAGTAATATGTACGAAGGTATACCACTGTGTAATATGTACGAAGATACACCACTGAATAATATGTACGAAGGTCCACCACTAAGTAATGTGTACGAAGGTACACCAATGAGTAATATGTACGAATGTCCAACATTGAGTAATATGTACGAAGGAAGTAATATGTACGAAGGTTCACCACTGAGTAATGTGGTCGAAGGTCCACCACTGAATAATATGTACGAAGGTCCACCACTGAGTAATATGTACGAAGGTCCACCACTGAGTAATATGTACGAAGATATACCACTGAGTAATATGTACGAAGGTATACCACTGAGTAATATGTACGAATGTATACCACTGAGTAATATGTACGAAGGTACACTACTGAGTAATATGTACGAAGGTACACCACTGAGTAATATGTACGAATGTATACCACTGAGTAATATGTACGAAGGTCCACCACTGGGTAATATATACGAAGGGAGTAATATGTACGAAGGTCCACCACTGAGTAATGTGTACGAAGGTATACCACTGAGTAATATGTACGAAGGGAGTAATATGTACGAAGGTCCACCACTGAGTAATGTGTACGAAGGTTCACCACTGAGTAATATATACGAAGGGAGTAATATGTACGAATGTCCATTACTGAGTAATATGTACGAAGGTAAACCACTGAGTAATATGTACGAAGGTACACCACTGAGTAATATGTACGAAGGTAAACCACTGAATAATGTGTACGAAGGTACACCACTGAGTAATATGTACGAAGGGAGTAATATGTACGAAAGTCCACCACTGAGTAATATGTACGAAGGTACACCACTGAGTAATATGTACGAATGTCCACCACTGAGTAATATGTACGAAGGTCCACCACTGAGTAATAACGAAGGTACACCACTGAGTAATATGTCGAAGGGAGTAATGTGTACGAAGGTCCACCACTGAGTAATATGTACGAAGGTCACCACTGAGTAATATGTACGAAGGTACCCACTGAGTAATATGTACGAAGGTACACCACTGAGTAATATGTACGAGTAAACCACTGAGTAATATGTACGAAGGTACACCACTGAGTAATGTGTACGAAGTACCCCACTGAGTAATATGTACGAAGGTACCCACTGAGTAATGTGTACGAAGGTACACCACTGAGTAATATGTACGAAGGTACCCCTGAGTAATGTGTAATAAGGTACACCACTGAGTAATGTGTACGAAGGTACACCACTGAAATATGTACGAAGGTACACCACTGAGCAATGTGTACGAAGGTACACCACTGAGTAATGTGTACGAAGGTACACCACTGAGTAATGTGTACGAAGGTACACCACTGATAATGTGTACAAAGGTACCCCACTGAGTAATGTGTACGAAGGTACCCCACTGAGTAATGTGTACGAAGGTACCCCACTGAGTAATATGTACGAGGTACCCCACTGAGTAATGTGTACGAAGGTACCCCACTGAGTAATGTGTACGAAGGTACCCACTGAGTAATATGTACGAAGGTACACCACTGAGTAATATGTACGAAGATACACCACTGAGTAATATGTACGAAGGTAACCACTGAGTAATATGTACGAAGGTAAACCACTGAGTAATATGTACGAAGGTAACCACTGAGTAATATGTACGAAGGTCCACCACTGAGTAATGTGTACGAAGGTATACCACTGAGTAATATGTACGAAGGGAGTAATATGTACGAAGGTCCACCACTGAGTAATGTGTACGAAGGTTCACCACTGAGTAATATATACGAAGGGAGTAATATGTACGAATGTCCATTACTGAGTAATATGTACGAAGGTAAACCACTGAGTAATATGTACGAAGGTACACCACTGAGTAATATGTACGAAGGTAAACCACTGAATAATGTGTACGAAGGTACACCACTGAGTAATATGTACGAAGGGAGTAATATGTACGAAAGTCCACCACTGAGTAATATGTACGAAGGTACATCACAGAGTAATATGTACGAAGGTATACCACTGAGTAATATGTACGACGGTACACCACTGAGTAATATATAAGAAGGTACACCACTGAGTAATATGTACGAAGGGAGTAATGTGTACGAAGGTCCACCACTGAGTAATATGTCCGAAGGTTCACCACTGAGTAATATGTACGAAGGTACCCCACTGAGTAATATGTACGAAGGTACCCCACTGAGTAATATGTACGAAGGTAAACCACTGAGTAATATGTACGAAGGTACCCCACTGAGTAATGTGTCCGAAGGTACCCCACTGAGTAATGTGTCCGAAGGTACCCCACTGAGTAATGTGTCCGAAGGTACCCCACTGAGTAATGTGTCCGAAGGTACCCCACTGAGTAATGTGTCATAAGGTACCCCACTGAGTAATGTGTCCGAAGGTACCCCACTGAATAATGTGTACGAAGGTATCCCACTGAGCAATGTGTACAAAGGTACCCCACTGAGTAATGTGTCCGAAGGTACCCCACTGAGTAATGTGTCCGAAGGTACACCACTGAATAATGTGTACAAAGGTACCCCACTGAGTAATGTGTACGAAGGTACCCCACTGAGTAATGTGTACGAAGGTACCCCACTGAGTAATGTGTACGAAGGTACCCCACTGAGTAATGTGTACGAAGGTACCCCACTGAGTAATGTGTACGAAGGTACCCCACTGAGTAATGTGTACGAAGGTACCCCACTGAGTAATATGTACGAAGATACCCCACTGAGTAATATGTACGAAGGTAAACCACTGAGTAATATGTACGAAGGTAAACCACTGAGTAATATGTACGAAGGTAAACCACTGAGTAATATGTACGAAGGTAAACCACTGAGTTTGTTGTTGTTGTTGTTGTTGTTGTTGTTGTGAAACAATCACTAAAATGTTGAGCTAACTCTTCAGAGTGCTTGTCGGATGGAAGGGCAACTTCACTGGTACCTTCAAGCAGGTGCTGGTAACTTCACTGGGACCTTCAAGCAGGTGCTGGCAACTTCACTGGGACCTTCAAACAGGTGCTGGCAAATTCACTGGGACCTTCAAGCAGGTGCTGGCAACTTTACTGGGACCTTCAAGCAGGTGCTGGCAACTTCACTGGGACCTTCAAACAGGTGCTGGAAACTTCACTGGGACCTTCAAGCAGGTGCTGGCAAATTCACTGGGACCTTCAAGCAGGTGCTGGAGACTTCACTGGGACCTTCAAATAGGTGCTGGCAACTTCACTGGGACCTTCAAGCAGGTGCCGGCAACTTCACTGGGACCTTCAAACAGGTGCTGGCAAATTCACTGGGACCTTCAAACAGGTGCTGGTAAATTCACTGGGACCTTCAAGCAGGTGCTGGAAACTTCACTGGGACCTTCAAACAGATGCTTCGTAATGTTGTAGAGGCTCTACATATGTAGTACAGTGTAATACAGTTTTAGTTATTTCCCTTGGACCAATAGTTAAATTAAGTGACAAGTACATGCTCTTTACTAACCAATCACTGCATATATATGAGACATTCGCCATTTCCACAAAAAACATACACAATACATCATTAATTATGTGCTACAAATAATCCATATTATGTAGGAATATATATGTATATATATATATACCTTCACAGAGAGAAACGGCTGAACATATTGAAAACAGCCTGAAAAGGCTGGGAAAGCTTGGCGGATTGCGAGACTATAAACAGTAGACATTTATAAAAGAGTTTCCTCTTTCTTTGCCGATCTCGACCCCCCACACCCTTAGTGTTCGCCGACGGTCTGCGAGGTGAAGTCTAGAGGCGAAGTCTAGTTTCTAGAGGCGATGTCTAGAGATGAAGTCTAGTTTCTAGAGGCGAGGTCTAGAGGTGAAGTCTAGTTTCTAGAGGCGATAGTTTCTAGAGGCGAGGTCTAGAGGTGAAGTCTAGTTTCTAGAGACGAAGTCTAGAGGTGACGTCTAGTTTGTAGAGGCGAGGTCTAGAGGTGAAGTCTAGTTTCTAGAGGCGAGGTCTAGAGGTGAAGTCTAGTTTCTAGAGGCGAGGTCTAGAGGTGAAGTCTAGTTTCTAGAGACGAAGTCTAGAGGTGACGTCTAGTTTCTAGAGGCGAGGTCTAGAGGTGACGTCTAGTTTCTAGAGGCGAGGTCTATATGTGAAGTCTAGTTTCTAGAGGCGAGGTCTAGAGGTGAAGTCTAGTTTCTAGAGGCGAGGTCTAGAGGTGAAGTCTAGTTTCTAGAGACGAAGTCTAGAGGTGACGTCTAGTTTCTAGAGGCGAGGTCTAGAGGTGAAGTCTAGTTTCTAGAGGCGAGGTCTAGAGGTGAAGTCTAGTGTCTAGAATTGAGGTCTAGAGGTGAAGTCTAGTTTGTAGAGGCGAGGTCTAGATGTGAAGTCTAGTTTCTAAAGACGAGCTCAGATTATTTACTGGAGAAATGCACAACCGAACGCGAGGGAGAGACACAGGGGCGACTGCGGTGGGCTGCTCAGATTATTTACAAAAAGTGCTGGAGAAATGCACAACCGAACGCGAGGGAGAGACACAGGGGCGACCGCGGTGGGCTGCTAAGATTATTTACAAAAAGTGCTGGAGAAATGCACAACCGAACGCGAGGGAGAGACACAGGGGCGACCGCGGTGGGCTGCTCAGATTATTTACAAAGAATGATGGAGAAATGCACAACCGAACGCGACACAGGGGCGATTTCAGTTGGTTGTTCGCATGAGGTACACGGAGTGATGCAGCATGCACAAAAGAGGGAGATTAAGAGACACGTTCGTAATCGCGGTGGATGACGGAGTGACGGAGAAAATGCACAAGAGAACGCGGGAGACACGACGGTGATCAAAGTGGACTGTTCAGATACAGGGCAAAGGAGACAATAATATAACACTCTGTCTTTCATTCTAATCCCCTTTCTGTACATTGATACGTGAATTATATTATTGTACAAATTATATAATTTATTGAGTTATTAACCAACTACCATCTGCAAGCCAACTTCACAGACCTTGGGAAAATAAATATGTTTATTGGGTGTATGCTTAAGTACTGGACAAGGGGGTGACGGAGAAAATGAGACAGTCACGGAAAGAAATGTATGACAACAATGGGCTATATGTAACTTATAAAACGCGAAAATAAAAATTACAAATTAGTGAAAAAATGGAAATTGCTAAAAGGTTTTGAAAACGAGGCTGAACAAAATGGTTGACAAATTTTGAATTCTTGAATAAAATAAGCAAAATCGACAGTTTTGGTGGTATTAACTGAATTAATTTTGGTGGACTTTGATCAAACAATGATGGATATACATACTTTTTGATAGTCAAGTAAGAGTCCAGTTGTTTTAGCTGATAAACTCTATGATATGATGGCAAACGTAAAAGAGAATACTCCAAACAAAGGAAATAATGGTGCTAAGAAAAAAGATCAACCAAGTGACAAACAGATGGACACACATCAGGTACCGATCATTCCGCCCTACATGGGTCCACAAGCAGGATATTTTCCATCTTTTGGAATACCCAGTCAAATACCGCCACATTTATACCGTCCTTCGTTCACTGATTACCCAACTCGAGGCCAGGATAACAGTATGCTAGAACTTTTCCAAGAAATGAACACAAGGCTTAAAACAATTGAAACGAGTGTCTCGAAAATCGCCCCAATGGAACATGATATGGCTTACCTTAAAATCCAGATTCCATATCCAAGAGACTAATCACACGTTGACACACAAAGTGTTCGAAATTGAAAAATCCTGTCAATTTAACAGTGCACAATACGACCAATTCACTCGTGAAAAGGAGCACATCGATGCTGATATTGACCTTTTGAAAACTCAATATGCCAGTATCAATTCACAAACCCAAACACTGTTTGCACAAAATTCCGAATTAAATACACGTTGTCTAGATCTACAATCACGGATCATGGAGAATGATCTTATTATATTCGGAGTACACGAGGAGGCCCGTACTAACGAGAACGGTGTTGCTCAGAGAGAGGATGTCCAGTCAACTCTTATAGACACTTTGACCATAAAACTGATTGATAATGACGCTATTAGGCAAGAATCTCCAGTGTCGCAGACAAATTTTAGCTTTGAAAGAGTATACCGTGTTGGTAATCCGGTGAAAGCCAAAGAATCTAACAGACCACGTCCAATTATAGCTCGATTCGAGAAACTAAGTGATAGAAACACGGTGCGTAAAGCAGGAATCTCTCTAAATGCTTTGAAACAGGGTGTTAAAATCTATGAGCACTTTCCACGTGAAGTCGAGGAACGTAGGAAACAACTCTACCCAATAGTCCGTCACCTTTCTGACCAAGGAGAGAGAGTGTCGCTTGTCAGAGACAGACTGTACATAAATAACAAGCAATACAATATCAATAATGGAGAGTACACCAATAGAGAAGGCCGTAAATGTTACACCCGTTCCATGCATCCCCAGCGTATCATGGTGAGGACAGGAGAGACAATCGACCCACACAATATGGCCCACACCCCGCCAGACAAACAATTCCACAGAGACCATACAACGGCAGAACCTTAAACTTCGAAACGCCGAACAGGTTCGGCCAGCTCGCGCCCTTGGGCGCTGACAGAACGTCACAGAAACGCAAGGAACGCTCGCCGCTTGATACTGACATTTATTTGAAACGTCAAAATACTGATGTAATTCATTCGAACACACACTATCGTCGGCCTAATATCAAAATCTCGTATAGACCATTTTTTCAGAAAACAACTTTTTGACATCGCGGGAATCATTGCGGCATAGCGTAGATTCTGTCAAAACGACGTACTCCTACTCCAATTGTAAGTGCTGTAAACAGTCATATGACAAAATATCGTATACTGATTGGTGCATAATCCTTAAGATCAAAACCTCGTACTTCGCTTAGAACAGTGTCAGCTATGATAAGCAGTCTTCAACAGAAGGATGCCAAATAGTAGGAGATGAAAACACTGACCATGTGCGAGCTAGTATTGAAGTGTGTTAGCTCAGGCAACGATGGTTTGTGAAGATGGACACAATGATAACATTAATAAGGAAGAACATCATGCAGTTGACAAAAGCGATTGTGAAATTAGGAAAAATGGTGATGAAGAATTATCTGTTTTAAAGTCACCAGAAGTTGGAGGGGATAACCAGACTCTCGAGAGGAGTCATACATGTACAGGAGGAGATGACATTTCTGAGGACGCAGAGGAGCTAGACCTAGATGATTATGTAAGAGATCCAGATTACTTCCCCGAAAAAAGAGATAAGAGTTATGAGTCTTCTGATGAATTAGAAACATTTCCAACATATATAAACGAAGCCAGTGTAGATCATGAAGAGGTCGTACAAGATCAACCAAACTGTAAAGATAAGAAAACGCAGGTCGGAACATGAATGGAACAGACAAAAGCAAATGGTGGCCAGAATGGCAGGAAGGTCATACAATGGTTGGAAGAAAAATGAAGAAGGAAAGTGGCTGTTAACTGAAGCGAGAAAAGAGAGGGTTTTGAAACCACCAGGTTGTTCAAAACAGTGTCGGAATTCAAAAATTAAGTGTTGTGATCAGATTTCTGAGAACCTTTATTCAATCAGTTCTGGACGCAGTATGATTGGAATGAGAAGAAACTGTATGTCTCTACCTCAGTTCTAGAATCCGACGTTAAGTCGACATCAGCCGAAAGCTCTGGTAGAAAGGGCAAGACCTACAAATATTACATGACAGTCAGAGAAAAGAGAATATGTGTCTGCAAAAACATGTTTTTGAACACTCTATGCATCGGTGAGAAAGCAGTATATGGGTGGAAGCAGACTAATTATCAAGAAAGTCAAGAAGCGACAGAATATGCAGAAAAAACTACCCAAAATGGAATTACACTACTGTAGGGCAACTAGTAAAAAGCTTTATATTGAACCAGTTTTCACAACAAAAGCTGAACTGTACAGGGCGTATGTCGAGAATTGTAAGGAGAATGGTCATAATGCAGCATCAAACTGTGTCTTTATGACAGTATTCGACGAAATGAATCTTTCACTGTACACACCTAAGAAGGATCAATGTGACAAGTGCTGTGAGTATGAATGTGGAAATATCACAGAAGATGCATACCGCCAACACATGCAAATAAAAGAAGATGCTAGACAAGCAAAGGCAGAAGACAAAGAAGTGTCTTAGTGACAACTCATACAAAGTGCTGACAATGGATTTACAGGCTGTTATGCTTTGTCCTTCACAATTATGGACCTGGGAAGCAAAGATAACACGTGCTATTTTTGGAATGAATCAGACGGTAACCTGTCAGCAAGTTCGTTTGCTACATGCATAACACATTACATAGAGCACTTGTTGGCAACCGAACCAGGAGTTAAAGAAATTGTTTTGTATAGTGACGGCTGCAATTATCAGAATCGAAATGCGGTGTTGGCAAACGCCCTTTTGAAGACAGCCGTCGACAAACAGATTACCATTGTCCAAAAGTTCCTAGAGCGTGGACATACCAATATGGAGGTAGATGCAATGCACATTCTCATAGAAAGGAATCTGAAGAAAAAGCCCATGTACGTGCCTCAGAATTATGGAGACATAATTTCGTCAGCAAGGCCGAAACAGAAATTCATGGTACACTACGTACCATACACATTCTTCAAAGACATGACAAATCTGTCATACTACAGCTCAATAAGGCCAGGAAATACAGTTTGGGACCCAACTGTGACGGAAATTCGTGTACTCAAGTACAGTACAAATGGGACCATCTATTACAAACTTGGATTCCAAGAGGACTACCAGGACCTTCCACGGAGGGCAAAGCAACAGACCGGAGTTGGAGCAATTACAAGCCTTCATCAGAACAAACTTCCAATCAAACAGTCTAAATATAAGCACCTGCAGGAACTGAAACGAGTTATACCTCAATACTACATACATTCTATGACTGCTTGCCCTTTCATTAAGTACACAAGAGTGAACACTCTGCCATCTGTGCTATAATGTAGATAGCTGTTATTTTGAACTACTTACTGTAGGAATTGAGAGCTGCCTTTAAGTCATAATGTTCATTAGTGGAGGTTACAGGAGTGTCTTGTGAGTTTCCTTCCATTACAAAACAATTCAAAACATTGAAACTTTACTGTTCATTATGAGCAGTTATTTTCGGCATTGTTTTTGTATAACCCTATTGTGCGTTTTACGCATTGTTTTTGTTCACATTTGCAGATTTCTCTTTGCTTTCAACTTATAGCATCATTGGCATTTCGTCGGCCTAATATCAATACCTCGTATAGCCAGTTTTCTATATTTTACAGGAGAGACATTTTTGTTTCTCATTGTTTCAAATTTTGTTGGAATCTTTCTAAATTTCGAATGTACCATTAAGATGTCATAACAAATTGCTTAGCAATCTGATTTTTGCATTTGTAAACAAAATAGATGAGTAATCTCGTATACGATCGTTTGGCACCAGTTTTAAATTTTTAATACATATACGACTTTTTGTATTGTGGTACTCAATAATGCAATATACAATTATTCTGTATGAATAGATGGTATTTATATCAAAATATTGACATTGTAGCAAACAAATGTAAACCATATTCTTCATAGGAAAAAATCACGTTCTCGGGGACAACTCCACCTACAGTAAAAGTTGTATTCATCGACCGTCACACCAGGAATGTGGTGATTACTATTGCAAGATGGTCGCTAAATTTAGGTTGAATGTAATCCCAAGATATAAACTTCTCTTATAGTGTCGCTTAGGACAGGTTTGAAGTATGGTAGCAATAGATTAAAAACACTCTGGCTTATAAGAACAACATTTATAACAGATAATTTCAAAGTAGAAATAACGTTGAAATACTAACTATAATTATTTACTTCCTGTAATATAGAACTATAACTAGATCTACTGTGAAACCTGTATCAATCGGTCATATACAATAATACCTCTCAGGCAGGTGGCAGTTGGAGCTTCCTACATTACATTTGACCTGTATTATACTACCACCTGTCCAGAACAACCACTATGTTGTATGTCATATGGTCGTATAAAACATGTTTGACTAAAATTATGTTGAAAACAATGGTGTTCTTCTAATAGACCGTGATTCTGCGATCCAACCTGATGCACTTGATCAAGGGTGGGCTAATAGACAGCCCATTCACAGAATGGAGCATATCAGTGACCCCCAGGGGGTACCTCAAATTGTGAGCAATGACACAGATACAAAGGTATAACCAGTTATGTATTGACAATTACCGGATTAGTGGTTATCCTTCTATGACATTACGCTTCCACTGTACAAGTGAATTTTCAATGAAACATTGGTTGAATGAATACTATTACTATTATAATGCATGCAATTATTGGCTATTGACTACAATAAATTATTATGATGCGCTAGTCCTATATAATGTGTATAACGGGATCAGTGCACTTGAATTCTATAGAAATGGTATATATTTTCCTATGTTCCGTTACAGTCAAAACTATGGTCTTTTTCTGCAATGTGGATTTTCTATGACTAGCTATTATAACTTCATGTTGCTGCACCATTACTATAGCAATATTGAATACCTGAATAATTTTATAGCTGGACAGTGTAGTCGTCTTAATTTTTATCCCACAGATTATAAAATTAGCTCGAATGGAGTTATATTTAATAGGGGAGATAACTTTAATGAGCGAGCATCTTTACCTGAACCAAAGAGAAATTCTCCTGATGAATTTAATAAATCAGAATTATTCAATATTCGTTCTCTAAATGTATGCGGGTTAAAATCAAAATTGAAATGCCCAGATTTTATTGACCTTGTAAATAAATATTGTATTGTAGGCTTGCAGGAAACGAAATGTGATGATTTAGATTTTGTTGACGTACCAGGTTTTGACATTTTTATGAAAAACAGAAAATCTATAACCAGTCGTAAAAGTGGAGGACTTGCTCTTCTTGTTCGAAAGGATATTTCTAAGTATATTACCATAAAGGAAACTGATAGCAAACTAGTTCTATGGTTCACATTATCAAAATCCTTGTGTTATACAGAAAACGATATAGTCTGTGGAATTATATATATTCCTCCGGAATACTCCGATTTTTCTGTAGAAGACCCGTTTCTAGAAATCCAGGACGACTTAAACACGTTTTCACGAACATCTGATACAATTTGCTTATTTGTAGATTTCAACTCTATATATATATATAGATCACAAGGCTTACAGGATTACATAATACTTGACACTGAATTTTTCGAAAGCCAACATTTGGATGAACTGTGTATAGAATACAATCTCGAAATGTGTATGTTTGACAGGTCTCTAAATGTAAATAGACAAAGTTTAAATAGTGATAGAATTTCCAATAATTATGGAAACCAATCTGTTGATTTTTTGAAACTTAATTACTTCTATATTTTAAACGGAAGAAATACAATGGATATCCCTGGTAAGGCCACATGTAAAGGAACAAGTGCGGTTGATTATTTTGTTTGTAACTCAAATCTTTTTAATAATGTTTTATCTCTACTATTTTTATGCCTACTTTCAGATGTTCATAACCCAATTGAACTTAACCTACAATTTAAGTTAAGCAAGACGATTGATTATCAGCCTGATGAGCAGCCGTCAGTTAAATTATGGGATAGAAATAAAGCGAATGAATTTATTAATAAACTAGATCGTCATAAAATACAAACTTTACAAGATACGCTAGAAAATTTTAGTGTGGATACAAATTTTATCCAACAGAACATAAATGCAATCGTTAATGATATGTCGTCCCTATTTATAAACACGTCTACTGAAGCCTTTGGCTATACCAAAATAAATAATGTACAGGAGACAAACAGTTCCAAAACATCCCTGTGGTTTGGTCCAAAGTGTAAAAAGGCAAGGAAAAATTTCCACTCCGCAAAATATCTCTATAAACTAAGAAAGAATAACGAAACAAAAGAAAGCCTAAAACGAACTGCTACTATTTATAAAAATACTATGAAACAGTTTTACAATAAACATAAGCATTCAAATATAAGGAAATTAAGAGATGTTAACAGTAAAGACCTGAGAAAATACTGGAAAATATTAAATGGAAAAGCTATAAATAAAACTGAAGCTGATTTAACAGATCTTTATAATTTCTTTAAAAATGTAAACTTTACCGATGATAATAATAATAGTGATAACAATGATGATAATAATAATGATGATAATAATAATCATCATCAAGCCAATGAAATTAATGGAGATATAAACCCCCCTATCACTGAAACAGAAATAGAATGGGCAATACAAAATTAAAAAAATAATAAAGCTAGTGGCTACGATAAAATGCTAAATGAACAAATAAAAGCATCTTTACCTTTGATGAAAAACATATAATTAAATCTAATTAAAATAAGTTAAATCTTATATTCGATACTGGAATCATCCCAGAACAGTGGACAGTTGGTATTATTAACCCAATATATAAAAATAAAGGAGACATAACAAAACCAGAAAACTATCGACCAATAACATTGTTAAGTTGTCTAGGCACTAGTATTTTGAATAAAAGAATAACCGATTATGTTGAAACTAATGATATTTTAAACAACACCCAAGCGGGATTCAGAAAAGGATTTTCAACAGCAGACAATTTATTTATTTTACAACATATCATTCAATATCTTAACAACAACAGAAAAAAATTATTTTGCTCATTTATCGATTTAAAACAAGCGTTCTCCATCTGGAGAAATGGCTTATGGGAGAAATTAATAAATGCTGAAATCAATGGAAAATGTCTACAGGTTATAAGAAACATGTATAATGGAATAATGTTTTGTGTAAAGGCTAATTCCAAATTTTCGAACTTCTTCACATGCAATATCGGAGTTTGTCAAGGTGAAAATTTGTCACCTTTGCTATTTATTTTCTTTAAGAGATTTTTACCAAAACAATAGTAATGCACAAGGAATATTATTACAGAATGAACAAAACACAAACAAGCTCTTTAATCTTTTAAAAATATACATTTTACTTTATGCAGACGATACCGTAATACTGGCAGAAACTGACAAGATGCCCTAAATACTTACGAACAATACTGTGATAAATGGAAGCTCAAGGTTAATATCACAAAAACTAAAATAATCGTGTTTTCAAAAGGTAGACAACCTATGTATAATTTCAAATATAAAAAGGAAACAATAGAAGTCGTAAAAGAGTATAAATACCTTGGTATCTTCTTCAATAGAAGTGGCTCTTTCTTTAATTGTAAAAAAAATATTTCAAATCAAGCAACTAGGGCAATGTATAGCCTAATAAGAAATTCAAATCGACTTAACCTACCAATAGATCTACAAATAGACCTATTTAATAAAACCATCAAACCGATTCTACTATATGGAGCTGAAATTTGGGGATTTGGGAAATTAGATGTAATAGAAAGGGTTCAACTTAAATTTTTAAAACTTATATTGAAATTAAAACGGTCCACCCCAAATTATTTTATTTATGGTGAAACCGCTATCGATAGAAATTGAGGAAAAAATTGTTTCGTTCTGGTCAAAACTATATATTACGGAAGAAGGTGATACACCAAAGAAATTGTCTCATCTGTTATATAAAAATATGTTACAAACATCACAAAATTTACCCGAAGAATTGCTTAAGGTAAAATTTCTATGGCTATATAATGTTAAAACAATTCTAATAAAATGTGGTTTCATAAATGTATGGACTGAACATAGCTTTCCGAATGCAAAATGGTTAAAACTAGCGGTAAAACAAAAACTACATGATTTATATTTAAATAATTGGTACACCATGGTAGACAACTCTAGTAATAGTACGTTTTATCGAGTGTTTAAAAGATCTTTTGGAATTGAACCTTACTTATCAAAATTACAAAACTCCACACTGTATAACCTAATTAAATTTAGAACAAGAAACCATCGATTACCAATAGAAACAGGAAACTGGTCAAGAACACCAATAAATGAAAGAACATGTAACTCTTTGAATGTGAACAATTTACAAATGAAAGAAGACAATATATTAAACCAATGTATTTTCGACGCCCAAATATGTTTAAATTGGAGAAATTAATTTGCACCAAAAATAGTTCAGAATTTCAGAAATTATGTAAGTTTATTATGATAATAATGTTACATACAAGAATGTAACAGGTATACTCTTTTTCCAAATTTGTGATATTTGTGTCTATAACTAAAAATACTATTGGAAATATTTATTCACTTTGACAATTGATATATTCTGTTTTGTGCTTTTGTTTTGTAGCCTCGTTTGTATGTCTTGTTTATTGTAAATACCTCATATTTGCATGTTCTGTACATGTATTGAGTGAAATAAAAGAGATGTTCTGTTCTGTTCTGGAACACCAATTCCAATCAAGACCAATCAGCATTATTACAACTTTAGGCTACAGTTTACAAACAACAATAGATCAAAGGAATAAAATCAAACACCTGTACCTGTTTTATTGCTTTTCACACCTGTGGCAAAGAAGATAAGGCTTAATATGATCCACAATAGAATTACAATTGTTAACAACATTTTACATAATTGTGCACATTTTCGGGAAAGTTTAAGTGAATATGAATAAACATGATAAGAATAATGTGGTATAATAAGTGTGGATAACATATTAATTAAAATTGTTAAAATCCATTGTGTGTGTGTGTGTGTGTTTTATGTTTATTTCTCGTCACTACTGGTTGCCCATATCAGCGACGCCTCTTGAAGAGAATAAGTCATTTTATATTTTTGGAGGATATTGCAATGATACATACAGAGACCCATTCCATGGGGGTCATTATTCCATGGCATTGATAAGTGACCCTGGTGTGTATATTTCTTCTATGTATGCTGGTGTGTATATATTTCTTCTATGTATACCGGTGTGTATATATTTACATAGTTATAATACATACATACATGTATAAACAGATATATATATATATATCACCCGACCAGCATATTGTAAATCCTTATAAATAGCATCATATATAAGTGGCTGTGATTACATAAACAATAAATCATTGTATACTTATTTGTAATGAGAAACCACTTGGCAAGTTGCCAACAAAGACCACTTTTTGCCTTCCCTGTCAGGATTGGTATATGTATGCACATCTTTATATTTAGTGATGATCATGACACACGGACAGACAGTAATCTGACTCCTGTGTTTGGTCCTTCCATCCAATTTGCTGGTCAGGCTGCACACTGGACTGGAGACAGCTACACGTTCAAGGACCAGGTGGGCATAGAAGCTCGCGTTAACTTCGAGACCTTTTCTGGTGACCGGGTAACCAGCTATCTGACCATCATCAACAATGGAACTACTTCTGTCTACTATGATTGGAAGGTAGAGCTTGAACATCATGGCTGCTGTTCATTCAATTCTCATACATTTTACTAATTTTATTGCATGAACTTTACAGTTTTGATCATTGTGTGACAGCATTACTTACCCTTCTATGCATATTTACTGTAGATAAGTACAGTCGAACTTCATTGCCTTGAACTCGATGACGGGTTCGTGAATAATGGTTCGAGTCATTGGTGGTTCGAGTCATGGGTGGTTCGAGTCATGGGTGGTTCGAGTCAAGGATAGGCAGTCTGGAGTGACCCACGATATTTAGAAATTATGTGTATTAGGAATTTATGCTTACTCTCATGGTTTGATACGAATCCATGTTTATACGATGGCACTTCATAATCATGTTAATGGCCATCGCGGAAGTTTATACATGCGCCCATATTTCCCACAGCCAGTAACGGTAACTCATAGTAAGTGAACGTTATTTTTTATATTCGAACAAAGCGCGAAAGTAAACAATTTTTCAAGATTTCATCAATTTTACGCGTTAAAAGTCGCTTTCAAAAAGGTAAGTGCGCTGATCATAGCCAGAGGATATGAGGGGAATGTGAAAATTACCGCCGTGACAGCGATAACAGGCCACACCCGACTTGAGTCCCGATATTATTGCAGAAACAACATCAACACTGGCAGATGACCATGCCCCACCCACTGTTCAATCTGCTATTCAGAGACAACCAATATTTTAAGTGGTAGACGAATAGTTGAACTTGATTATTTAGGAAAGCAACTTTATTGTATGGAGTGTTGGAACGCAACTTTACCGTAACGAGTGTGGGAAAGCAACTTTACCGTATCGAGTGTGGGAAAGCAACTTTATTGTATGGAGTGTTGGAACTTAAATTTAGGAAAGCAACTTTATTGTATGGAGTGTTGGAACGCAACTTTACCGTAACGAGTGTGGGAAAGCAACTTTACCGTATCGAGTGTGGGAAAGCAACTTTATTGTATGGAGTGTTGGAACGCAACTTTACCGTAACGAGTGTGGGAAAGCAACTTTACCGTATCGAGTGTGGGAAAGCAACTTTACCGTATCGAGTGTGGGAAAGCAACTTTATTGTACGGAGTGTTGGAACGCAACTTTACCGTATTGAGTGTGGGAAAGCAACTTTATTGTATGGAGTGTTGGAACGCAACTTTACTGTAACGAGTGTGGGAAAGCAACTTTACCGTATCGAGTGTGGGAAAGCAACTTTACCATATCGAGTGTGAGAAAGCAACTTACTGTATGAGTGTGGGAAAGCAACTTTACCGTATCGAGTGTGGAAAGCAACTTTATTGTATGGAGTGTGAACGCAACTTTACCGTAACGAGTGTGGGAAAGCAACTTTACCACAAAACAACAAAAACCAACACCAACAGTGGGAAAGCAACTTTACCGTATCGAGTGTGGGAAAGCAACTTTACTGTATCGAGTGTGGGAAAGCAACTTTACCGTATCGAGTGTGGGAATGCAACTTTACCGTATCGAGTGTGGGAATGCAACTTTACCGTATCGAGTGTGGGAATGCAACTTTACCGTATCGAGTGTGGGAATGCAACTTTACCGTATCGAGTGTGGGAAAGCAACTTTACTGTATCAAGTGTGGGAAAGCAACTTTACCGTATCGAGTGTGGGAAAGCAACTTTACTGTATCGAGTGTGGGAAAGCAACTTTACCGTAACAAGTGTGGGAAAGCAACTTTACCATATCGAGTGTGGGAAAGCAACTTTACCGTAATGAGTGTGGGAAAGCAACTTTACCGTAACGAGTGTGGGAAAGCAACTTTACCGTATCGAGTGTGGGAAAGCAACTTTACCGTATCGTGTGTGGAAAGCAACTTTACTGTATCGAGTGTGGGAACAACTTTACCTATCGAGTGTGGAAAGCAACTTTACCGTATCGAGTGTGGGAAAGCACTTTACCGTACATAGGAAGCAACTTTACCGTATGAGTGTGGGAAAGCAACTTTACCATATCGAGTGTAGGAAAGCAACTTTACCTAACGGAAAGCACTTTACCGTATTGAGTGTGGGAAAGCAACTTTACCATATCGAGTGTGGGAAAGCAACTTTACCGTAACGAGTGTGGGAAAGCACTTTACCGTATCGATGTGGGAAAGCAACTTTACCGTATGGAAAGCAAAAGCAACTTTACCGTATCGAGTGGGAAAGCAACTTTACCGTACGAGTGTGGGAAAGCAACTTTATTGTACGGAGTGTTGGAACGCAACTTTACCGTATTGAGTGTGGGAAAGCAACTTTATTGTATGGAGTGTTGGAACGCAACTTTACTGTAACGAGTGTGGGAAAGCAACTTTACCGTATCGAGTGTGGGAAAGCAACTTTACCATATCGAGTGTGAGAAAGCAACTTTACTGTATTGAGTGTGGGAAAGCAACTTTACCGTATCGAGTGTGGGAAAGCAACTTTATTGTATGGAGTGTTGGAACGCAACTTTACCGTAACGAGTGTGGGAAAGCAACTTTACCGTATCGAGTGTGGGAAAGCAACTTTACTGTATCGAGTGTGGGAAAGCAACTTTACCGTATCGAGTGTGGGAATGCAACTTTACCGTATCGAGTGTGGGAATGCAACTTTACCGTATCGAGTGTGGGAATGCAACTTTACCGTATCGAGTGTGGGAATGCAACTTTACCGTATCGAGTGTGGGAAAGCAACTTTACTGTATCAAGTGTGGGAAAGCAACTTACCGTATCGAGTGTGGGAAAGCAACTTTACTGTATCGAGTGTGGGAAAGCACTTTACCGTACAAGTGTGGGAAAGCAACTTACCATATCGAGTGTGGGAAAGCAACTTTACCGTAATGAGTGTGGGAAAGCAACTTTACCGTAACGAGTGTGGGAAAGCAACTTTACCGTATCGAGTGTGGGAAAGCAACTTTACCGTATCGTGTGTGGGAAAGCAACTTTACTGTATCGAGTGTGGGAATGCAACTTTACCGTATCGAGTGTGGGAAAGCAACTTTACCGTATCGAGTGTGGGAAAGCATCTTTACCGTATCGAGTGTAGGAAAGCAACTTTACCGTATTGAGTGTGGGAAAGCAACTTTACCATATCGAGTGTAGGAAAGCAACTTTACCATAACGAGTGTGGGAAAGCAACTTTACCGTATTGAGTGTGGGAAAGCAACTTTACCATATCGAGTGTGGGAAAGCAACTTTACCGTAACGAGTGTGGGAAAGCAACTTTACCGTATCGAGTGTGGGAAAGCAACTTTACCGTAATGAGTGTGGGAAAGCAACTTTACCATATCGGTGTGGGAAAGCAATTACCATAACGAGTGTGGGAAAGCAACTTTCGTATCGATGTGGGAAAGCAACTTTACCGTAACGAGTGGGAAAGCAACTTTACGTAAGAGTGTGGAAAGCAACTTTACCGTATCGAGTGGGGAAAGCAACTTTACCGTATCGAGTGTGGGAAAGCAACTTTACCGTAACAAGTGTGGGAAAGCAACTTTACCGTATCGAGTGTGGGAAAGCAACTTTACCGTATCGAGTGTGGGAAAGCAACTTTACCGTAATGAGTGTGGGAAAGCAACTTTACCGTATCGAGTGTGGGAAAGCAACTTTACCATATCGAGTGTGGGAATGCAACTTTACCGTATCAAGTGTGAGCAAAAGTAATTAATGATAGAATAGTAATTGCCAATTTTAGGGCATGTTTAAATTACGCACGAAAAGATTTATCAAGCAAATACGAGAACGGTGAGAAAACATTGTATACTTTTTCTGAGGCATGCAGACCTTGTGGGCACTTGGCTGCTTGTGTTAATCCCAAAGGTGTTAATTGAAGTACATATGTAGTAATTGATTTCGTGGGACCAGTGATCTGGTTCAAGAGTTCCAGTCATCCGTGTTCGAGTCATCGAAGGGAGAACAATATGCATTATATAGAGATTATCGCCGGGACCAGCCGACATGTTTGAGCAAACTGGTGTGTTCTAGTTAACCGAGTTTGAGGCAGCAAAGTTCGATTGTATAAGATTACTATTTTCTTAGTGACTTGCAATTTAAAACTGTTTGCTTATTACAATGTAGTTTAAAATACAGAATTCCATTTAATTATTTCATTTTTAGAAAAAGCCAAAAGACAACCCGTTTGACTTGACTCAAGCAAGTGTGCAGCGATTCTACTTCAACAACAGTAGCGGTGTGATTCTGCCGGGGGAGACAATGAAATTTCCGTTTGTGTTCAAGTCTCCCAACGCTGGTGTGTTCCAGGAGCAGTGGCAGTTTGAGACCCGGCCTGTCGTGTGCGGTGGGGCCTCACTGATTGTTACTCTCCGGGGGATAGCATTTGCCGAGGACAAGTATAAGGGACAGAGACTGAAATTGGAGGTAGGGAAATTTCTCTTATGTTGCTACATTTTTAGCCCGGCTTTTGGTTTTTAAAAACTACAAAACAGTATTGTCAGCTCCTTATAGATAGATAGTTTTATTCTGGTAAAAATAGAATATATGTCATAAAACAAATACAAAATCAATGTCAACATACATGTAGTACATGTGAGCATTAACATGCAGATTAGATGACATAATTATAATCAATACTAAGGATAACACAAAAAGAGAGCAACAAAGCTCTCTTATTTCCATTGTGGTCCTTAGAATTAATCATATGACATCGGAAAGGCAAAGTATTGCACATAGTGAATTACAGTAACATAACACATGATTGCATGAAAACAAAATGTTTTTTATATAATAGCACAGGGAATTGCCTGACATTGAACAGGTATTTACTAAAACTCAATACATTGGAAATAAAACATTAAATGAAATAAAAAAGAATGCCCAGATAAAAGGACTAGACTGTTACTCATTGCATAAACTGTTCCTTCACAGATTTTTAAAACTGACTGTGATTAATAATAGATCTAAAATGTGCTGGCAACCGATTCTTCACCTGACAGCCATTATAAGCAATTTTTCCCAAAACCCTTAACCTTGGGAATGGAATAACTGTTACTGTCTCTGAAACGAGTTGAATAATAGTGTACCTCATTTGCTAATTTAAAATGCTCATTCAAATAGCTGGGTGCACTATTACTGTGTATCTTATGTACATGACCAAGTATAAGGGAATCAACCCTCAGTTGAACAGGCAACCAGCCAACTTCAGTGAATTGGGACCTGAGTATGAGGACTGAGATTTAGTATTAATCTCACCATCTTATTCTGGGTGGCCTGAAGTCTGTTGTTTTTCAGATTTTGGCTTAACCCCAAATACCAGGAGGCATAAGCATAGTCAATGTGACATTGTATTAATGAAGAAACCAGTAGCTGTTAAAAATCTTACTTTTTCTAAATAAAAACTTTAGTTTTGCATTGGCCTTCTTAATAACTTGATTGGCTATGGTCGAGATCAGCACCTAAGTATTTGACAGATTTGCACACTACTAACATGAAAATAACAATCAAAGATGTTATGAAATTTCATTAGAATTGTGTCATACCCCAGCATGCAAGGAGGTGGTCATCAGTCGTCCATATGTTCTTCATCTCCACAGATTTAGTTGACATTGCCACAGAGTACTTCAATAGGTCTGCCCCATCTATCATTGTAACCAACAGATAAATATATGGAGGAGACCTTCCCTAATTGAATTGAAATGAAAAATTAATATCTTATTATACTTTAGACAAAAGTAGCAATTCCATGTCCCCATATGCTGCAAAATTGCAAACCAACATAACATGATGGGGAAAGTAACAAAATTGAAAATACAGTAAAAACCCTCTATGCGACCACCCCGATTTCGAGACGATTTTGCTATTGCGAATGATTTTTTTCAGAACGGAATATTTCACTATACATGTCAATGGTCGTTGACCCCGATAACCAGACCACCCCGTTATTCTGTAATACGACCAGTTAATTCAGACAAATGCCATTAATCCTATGCTAATAATACGACCGGACAATTTTCTCACTTTCATTGATAAAACATTTTTAATTATGTCCCTGTTTTACGACAATTAAGCGACCACTTTATGGTATCGGTCAAGGTTAAGTGAGATAAACACGGAAGTGTTGATTGTAAATGATTGGTTTTGATTGCTTTTAATCTTTTGTATATTGTCTGGAGTGGAGTATCGCAGCTAAAGTTGTACTGCATGTGTAAGGACTTGGGCACTCTGTCACAGCACTTAGCTAAAACATCCAAGATGAGATCGAGAAACAATCTGTGAAAGTGAAGTGTTGAAGTGTTTATATAAGCAGTCAACCCGTGAATGTTTTTTTAAAAATAATGAATGATTGATGATGATTTGTACTTTTCAAGGAAACTACTGTGCTTGGTATACACAATATAATTAATGAAAACAAGAAAATAAATGTTGAAAATAAATGGATTAACTCATTTACATTGTTCTTTATTTTATTATTAATTAATTAATTGTGATATACAGTTGTCTATGAATGGATTTCAGAAGTACAATCCTAAACCATAGAAACAACCAACTCTTCTGTAATTAAAACAGAAACACCAAGAAATTGTCATATGTGAAAGTACATTGTACATGTAGTAAAATTATCATAATTTGGTCTACTGGACCAAAACTCGATAAAGAGACCACTTTTTGGAAGTCCCATTGGTGGTCTTATTATAGGGGTTTTACTGTATTCACCTCTAAATATTTATATTGACCCATTAATTATGAAATAATTTAAAAACTATTTGCTAGAATTTGCATCTCAAATCTGTAGTCCAGTGGTTAACACGTTAGACTGGTAATCCAGGGAATGCAGGTTCGATCACCCGTCTGAACCTAATAAAATTAACAGTCTTTCAGATGGGACTTTAAACCGAGTGCTTTACACCGTGCAAGTAAAAGAACCAGAGGAGACTCTGGAGTGGGTCTCTGTCTGTATCATTGCACTATCCTCCAAAAATCTAAAATGACTAATCTCTTCAGAAGGCGTCGCTCATACGGGCAACCGGTAGCGACGAACCTGCGATCCCTGTTGTGCACAATAAAATAATGTTTTATCTTTTATTGCATGCTAATTACTCCAAAACATACGAAATATGTAAATTAATCCATGACATAATTATACAAGGACAACCGTTCTTACAGACACAGCCAATCATTAAACGGTTAGCCAGCATAAGATCACCTTAGACACGAAAAATTTGCATATTGTCCCATGCCATTTACTCAATCAGAAATGGCACACAAAGTTGTGAAATTATCAACAAAACATGACTAGACTGTTTGTTGCAACTGTTTATCTAACTGTCTGCCTGGTCCATAGAGCTGTTTGATAGAGCCTTACACCTGCTGCTATGATTGTGAGATCAAACGATAACGTGGCATGTTTTGGCAGACAGAAAACCTTTGAAACGCCGACAGCCTCTTTATGTCAGCAACTGATATTGAAAAGATGTTTGTATTCTGGATCGGAATGTTTTCAACTCTTCTCCTGCTATCTTACTCTCAAACATAATGCCCTCTCTCTTTATAAAAATTAATAAATGCACTTGTATATATAATATATTAGTATATCGTATCGATAGATTATTGTATAATAACTGTAATTTATATTATATGTTTACATATGTAATTGTTAATTACAACATGAAAAAAATAAACGGGCTACTCCTCGTAGCTCAAAATTTAAAAAAAAGAAGCTAGTTCAGCAAGTGCTAGTGAAACAGTTCCAGTTCATGATGTCACTATCTGCAGCAACCGTCTCGGTCGGATTTCGACGTGTCCTATGCCATTGGAACATTTCATTGTATATTGAACTAAGAGTTTTGGTCTTGGACTGAGGAAGTTTTCGACAATAGTATACCCTGTTATCCACAATACGTGAAGCTGATTCCTGAACAAGTGTGTTACACTTTTGCCAGACAGTTAAAAGTTCAGTCTTTTATTTCCTCTGGTGTCACATCATTCATTTTGTGGACAGACTGAGTAGATCACCAGCATGGGAAATGAACTCCAAATCGTTGGAATTCAGAGATAAGCGTTGATGCATCTTGCTAATCACGCTTTCGACCAGAGTAGCTGCATCTCTGTGATCCCAACCATCCTTTACATTCTCCAGTTGATTACAAAGCATTGGATGGGTATCATACGATAGTTGAGCTCTTTCACTGTATGTTAAGCACCACTGTTCCCTATTTGAATCTCGCTGTGTTATGCGTATGATGCATCCACTTACGTTGGCTATTTTGTCAATGCTTGATCTTTTGATCGAGAACTGCCCTGCCAAGACGTCCATGTGTACATCAGTGTCGGTACTTTCTAGCTGGTTCAGGTCTGCCACGTAAACCGGACCCCAACAAGCATAAGTGGTGTGATTATAGAGAACAAACCATGGTAGCATATTTGCAAAATGTTCAAGGTATAGTTCCCAGTTTCCTTCCCGATCAGCACGAAGGAATCCCATGAGGATTGAGACCATCTCCATGCAATGTCTCTATACTTTATTGCTTTGATTATCACACTAGGAAGAACCTTATTCGGCCAGTAACCATGCACTGCTACTTGCTGTATCAACTAGCATTACAAACGGCTTTGTCACCTCTTCAGCCTTATGGTTTACAAAGTGTGATATGACTTACTCAACATGTTCCTTGAGTTCTTCACCAAATACGTTTTCATATTCCTTTGCCCAGAACAGAAACATTGGCCAAAGAGTTTCGAGAGTTAGCTTGCGACATGCATAGCCTTGCTGTATGCATTATGCTTCATATTGGGAGTCGTATTTCCCAAACATACCATCTTCAACCAATATATCACTCAGAACTGATGTTTCTAGGTACTGTCCTATGGCCTTCATAAAGTTCTTTGTAGCATGGAAGCATTCTGTACAACTTTCTTTATCCAAGCTAACTCCTTTGTAACACAATGCATGGTCAAAGGTTATAACTGTAGAGTGTTGTCCCAGCTTTTCAGACATTATATTGCATCTTGCTAAGAATGCGTCTAATGTAAAAATAATATTTTGAGGTTGAATTTTAAAAGAATGAGTTGGGATGTGGGTGCATGCTCTATAAATCAATTTCTGGATATTTCGCATTGTTGAATACTTGAAACCTTTCATTTAAAGTGGTCATTCATTACTCTTCAACATCAACGAGGTACTCCCCAACGCCATTGACGACATCTACAGAAGAGGGTTTAAAGAATGCGCACAGCAGAGTGTAGAGTGCACCCATAGCAAATGATAAAAATATAGTATAATTATATTATTCATCACTAGAACCGGAATGCAGGGAGCGACTGGACAATTAACTTGAATGTGTCCGGGACTTTCACAACAATGGTGGGCACAGTGCTCCAGATTGGTATCGTACTCGGATAACATGAGTGCTGGTAGACATTCATATGCAATGAGGTTGTAGAAACGTCATCTTGTTACTATGACTAGTTGAACGGTTGAGTGCAGGAGATGGTACATACGAGACAGGCACTGCACCAAGTCCATGAAAACCTATGTAGAGTAGAACCAAATCAGAGTGTTGGCATTGTTGTAAAGATGGCCAATGGAGAGATGAAATGATGGAAGAGACCCTGTCTGGTTTATGTAGATTGAAGGGTTTGTTGGCAACAAATCTGGCCGCATTACCAATGATCTGTTCAATGTGCTTTAATTGGGTTTGTTGTTATTTTACAAAAAAATGCCTGTTTGAAAGCCCCACTATTCGTGCCCCATTAGCCATATCAGGTTTACTTATTTTTCAAAAACTTCCTTGATATGGTTACAGTATGAATCAAGTTTAAAATGGGTTTATTTTACATTATAACATTGTGTTAGGGGGTAAAATGTGAAAAATGCCCGCATTTTGGGGGTTTGCAGCTCACTTGACCTTTCAAGCCCCTGTGACCATTACAGAGAATCCATAATTAGTTGGCATATTTTATCTTGTAGTGCACATACAGGCCTTCATTTTGAGTGGTCATTGAATATTTTATGTTGAAAACGTACCGTTGCTCATAAAGCAATTCGTCTTCCCACTACCCCTAAATTTCAATGTTTTGCCGTATCAGCACATTTCTGAAAATTTATAGATTCTGGAAAAATATGTTTATACATCCACCCTGGGCAGGTGTACAACCCTATATGCAAACTATCTGGGGTGGATGTACCTCTCTTTAACAAAATGATTTTGATTCGTTATCCAGGCCACTTTCTCAGTTCTGCCTCTACTAAATCACCAAAACAAATAAAACAATGATCATAATATTGACAGTCCGAACTACAGAAGAAGGAAGCAGACCAGATGATGCGGCACATCCTGGAGGAGATTATAGGTGGAATGAGGACCCCGGAGCGGCCGTCCAGTCCTATAGATGCCTACATTACAGAAGAGGAAATATTCCACAGGTGTAATCCAAAGGTAATCATTGTCTTGAAATTTGTTGACCGTGTTAGAATATGCAATAAATAATGCAATGATTATTTATGCCCTTTACAAAAACAAAGTATGTGTGCTTTTTTTTATGTCAACTCATGTTTGGTAGGAACAAGTAAATGATCTGTAGTATTTTTTAGATTCATTCATCTCCCATGTAATACTATATGCCTGTTCCACTTTGATAGCAGATTAATCCAGCAGTATACATATAGTGCTTGTAGAATGAAGACCATCTGTTTAACACTGCCGGCTTCTTCATTTGTTCCATTATTATATATAAAAATGGCAAACTTTGGAAAATAACAACTGATGACGAGGATAAAAACATATTTAAATTAATAGTTTTGGATTACAAGTGATAAAAATGGCAAACTTTGGAAAATTAGGAGAATTTAGGCCAGAGAAAGAAAATTTCCAGAACTATGTAGAAAGCATGGAACAAAATTTGTGTGCAAATGGCATTAAAGACGAGAAGAATGTAGCTGTGTATTTTTAGCGGTAATGGGACCCGAGTCGTACGGGTTCTAAGGAACTTAGTTCAACCTGCATTTCCCAAGGACAAAACATACAATGAGATTGTCGAAATTTTAAAATAACATTATATGCCATAGCCATTGGTGATTTCTGAATGCTATAAGTTTATTATTATTAAATTATCTGTCAACTGATGTTTGATAGAAACAAGTAAATGATCTGTCAAATGATGTTTGATAGTAACAATTAAATGAGTTATCTGTCAACTGATGTTTGATAGAACAAGTACATGATCTGTCAACTGATGTTTGATAGAAACAAGTAAATGATCTGTCAACTGATGTTTGATAGAAACAAGTAAATGATCTGTCAACTGATGTTTGATAGTAACAAATAAATGAGTTATCTGTCAACTGATGTTTGATAGTAACAAGTAAATGATCTGTCAACTGATGTTTGATAGAAACAAGTAAATGATCTGTCAACTGATGTTTGATAGGAACAAGTAAATGATCTGTCAACTGATGTTTGATAGTAACAATTAAATGAGTTATCTGTCAACTGATGTTTGATAGAAACAAGTACATGATCTGTCAACTGATGTTTGATAGAAACAAGTACATGATCTGTCAACTGATGTTTGATAGTAACAAGTAAATGATCTGTCAACTGATGTTTGATAGGAACAAGTAAATGAATTATCTGTCAACTGATGTTTGATACGAACAAGTAAATGATCTGTCAACTGATGTTTGATAGTAACAAGTAAATGATCTGTCAACTGATGTTTGATTGGAACAAGTAAATGATCTGTCAACTGATGTTTGATTGGAACAAGTAAATGATCTGTCAACTGATGTTTGATAGGAACATGTAAATTGATCGAGTCCATATTTACATGGATATGCAGTTTATATGCACTTGCATAATTATGTATTCATTATGAAGTCTATATGTAAATCAACAATGCTGTGTCATCTCATGATTACCCACATCACAGCTATTTGCAAGTTTTAGACATACATTTGTACTTGACACATGATTGATGTTTGGGAAAGACAATAAGTCTGTTAACCCTTTTAACACCACAGACCTCTATTTATAGGCTTACAAAAAGTGTAGATCCAGATGAGCCGGCTCGTGACGAGCCGTCTCATCAGGATCTGCACTTTTTGCAAGTAGTATTACTAATTTTAGACAAAATTACCCATCTTGATAAATGAACTGGTCCGAATGTAATTTCCTTATTCATTTATTGGTGTAAGAATATCATGGACCAGTCCATGTCAGTTACTTGGTGTTGAAAGAGTTAATAATATATAATGGTGTATTATTGTATTTGCAGTTACACTATCACCATGATGCCATCCAGGAACTAAAACTGCTTCACTTAGAGCTGGTACCACCAGAGGAACGTGAGGGTCGAACCTGGGACCTAAGTGTTGATGACCTCAAAGATGTAAGACTCCATTTTGGTCTTGTTACCTCATGCTTTCAGTAATAAGTTTCTTCGTGAATCACTGTTTGTCACACTATGATCAGGGTTCGTACGGGTTTGGATAAGTCATGGAAAATGAAATGTTCCATGCCAGAAAATCATGGAAAAACAAAGGTTTTTTATTACTTGGTCATGGACAGCTGTTGGATAGAAATCCTGCACATTTGGCGCAACAAAAATGTTCTCTCGTCAACCTGTACCATTTTGCATTTGATTATTTCTGGGTACTAAATGGACTCGTTATGAAATGACCAGGTACCAGACGAAGAGAGCTTACGTATGATGCGCACAGTGAAGTCATTGTGCACTCGGCCAATTGTTGTCAAAGCCAATTAGTTTTGGGTAAAGTTTTTTCTTTTATTAACCCATTCAACACCAAGTAACTGACATGGACTGGTGCGTGATATTTTCAGACTAATAAATTAATAAGAAAATTACCTTTGGACCAGTTCATTTATCAAAATGGGTAATTTTATCTAAAAATAGTAATAATTATTACTGGCAAAAAAGTGCAGATCCTGATGAGACGGCTCGTCACGAGCCGGCTCATCTGGATCTACACTTTTCATAAGCCTATTTAGAGGCCTGTGGGGTTGAAAGGGTTAAACAGTGAATAATTCCCGGAAGGTGTAAATTTAATACCTGCTGGATGACACAAGATTGACTAGTGAATTATTACCTCAATTTTCCTAAAATACCATGGATTATATTATATGGAAAAAGTGAATCTAGCACCTCCAAAAGTTGCAGATAAGGAAATCACACCCGAGGGATGAAGATGCCTGAAAAGAATGAGGCTCTGCTGAGTAGTTTGCATGCATATTCAGCCCAAGGGTGGGATTTCCTTATATGCAACTCTATGGAGGCCCTAACTTTATTTTCTCACCTTACTTATGCTTTTGATGCACTTTATTGTTTATTAAATTATGGCAGTCTATAATAATAATAATAATAATAATAATAATAAAGACTTTATTTAACGAGAGTACTCATTTAACAAAAGTTAATCTACCACGAGGCCCTCAATTGTATATACATGCATGACTAGGGTATGAATTTACTATAAAGTGATAAGGTAATTGGAATGCGACAATTTACTCACATTGGTGTTAATTGTCACTTAGTTTAAACAATATTTTATTTCAATGAATATACATAATATAATGATCACAATAAGAAAATACATGTAGGATTGAGGAGAAAGCAACTTGCTTATATGGTTACCTCTTTCCTATGTACATACATGTAGGATTGAGGAGAAAGCAACTTGCTTATATGGTTACCTCTTTCCTATGTACATACATGTAGGATTGAGGAGAAAGCATCTTGCTTATATGGTTACCTCTTTCCTATGTACATACATGTAGGATTGAGGAGAAAGCAACCTGCTTATATGGTTACCTCTTTCCTATGTACATACATGTAGGATTGAGGAGAAAGCAACTTGCTTATATGGTTACCTCTTTCCTATGTACATACATGTAGGATTGAGGAGAAAGCAACCTGCTTGTATGGTTACCTCTTTCCTATGTACATACATGTAGGATTGAGGAGAAAGCAACCTGCTTGTATGGTTACCTCTTTCCTATGTACATACATGTAGGATCGAGGAGAAAGCAACTTGCTTGTATGGTTACCTCTTTCCTATGTGCATACATGTAGGATTGAGGAGAAAGCAACCTGCTTGTATGGTGACACAAGATGATCCAAGGGGGATTACTCACTATGGTAGAATACTAAGACCATGTACAATATCTACAATTTATTTACATATAAATGAATGATGATACTATATATAGATGCAAGATGTAATGACTGAAACGTCATTTGGCGGCCTGAAAAGTTCACGTGTTCCGTTGTTAGTTCTCTTTGCTGGTTATACACTTGTCGATTTATTTAATCATTCGCGGACTATTTCAATGATGTAACGTTTTTACATATATCTGGGTTGGTTCTCTCTTAAGCGTGTCGGGCCAACCTCCTATGCCGGTTTCCTGGTTGTCCGGTCACGTGGTAACTCCGGGTCGTTCCGGTCTGCAGTTCCACTGTTAGTTGCTTAGCCTGGTGGGTCTGTCGTCGCTCATTGGGCGATTACGTGGGCGACGTCCTATCCACACATTGGCAGTTCCCCAGCTGTTAGCATCTCACACTCCACTCCATGCTGCGTGCGGCTACAATTTTATAAGTACGTCATATTAAAGACGAGCATCTAGTATGCATGTTCATTGGTATTCCATACCTGTGACTTCACTAAGTCGGTTCCACCTGGTGTAGGCTCAGCTCCTATCTCATAGTGCCCTTCGCATCTAATTCACCAGTTTCCACGTAAATACATACAGTTTCGTGACATCTTATCAATTATGTGATTACATCGACAAAGTTCCATTATATCAATCAAGTTCCCTCATACATGAGTATATACATAATACGTCAATTGTACACTGTAAGCTGTGTACATAACACCTTAATTATTCACTGTACGCGGTGTATGGTTACATTAGTTCATAACGGACGGATGCCGTATAATGTATCGGACTGGCACCATTCATACATCAGACGGACGATATCTCACAGCGACATTCACATTTATACATCCCTGACAATATAAAGTAACAATATAAAGTAATTACATTCAAAGTATGCAACCTAGTAACATGCCTTAGACTCCTTATTCCAATGGAACATGTTTCGCCATCGGGCGAACTATAGTTGTATAAATAACCACCTGGTTACTAATTTACAATGAATGAAACCCCGGTCAGTTCTACATAATGAACTTGTTTCGTAATCAAGTGAAAGTAAACGATATACTAAACCATTGCAATAATTTACTCGAATAGCTATAACGCAAAAGACACCACCTTCTGTAGGCTGGTGAAAACAGTCAAGATTCCTTGCACAATTTGGCTATAAATATACAGCGAGAATAGTAGCCAAATTGAGTTTAAAAAGAAATATCTATAAATTGCACTTACGTGATCAAATCCGCATTTCGCTCTGACCAAATTCTCACAACGTTTGCTCCACTCACGGTCAGTTCGTGTTGTGTCGTTTGAAGTGAATGGTAATATGTCAGGTCTCTTACTGTGTTAAATAGTTGTTCAGCCCCATGCTAATCTCACAATTCACTAAATCCCTGTGCTACCGTTATCATGTGATATGTAAAATAAACTAGTTTATAGAGGCCCTGGTATATGGATTTATTACAATAGGTTACACAGAAATAAACCTTATTATGTTATCTCTGTCCGATTTTATCCAGGAAACGCTTTAAATAGTTCCCCTATAACATCCAAGAAGATTGGATCCCCTTAGATCACCATACCTCCCCTTATACTCCACTTATACCTGGATCTTCGAAGATGTGTTTACCTTGATTGGAAAACCCCTTCTATAAAATGGGAAAATGAGGCCCCGACTTAGGGTTATAATAATGTGTTCATTAATACAAGAGTCATTTTGTGACATATGGTTACCTCTTTCCTATGTACATACATGTAGGATTGAGGAGAAAGCAACCTGCTTGTATGGTTACCTCTTTCCTATGTGCATACATGTAGGATTGAGGAGAAAGCAACTTGCTTGTATGGTTACTTCTTTCCTATGTACATACATGTAGGATTGAGGAGAAAGCAACCTGCTTGTATGGTTACCTCTTTCCTATGTACATACATGTAGGATTGAGGAGAAAGCAACCTGCTTGTATGGTTACCTCTTTCCTATGTACATACATGTAGGATTGAGGAGAAAGCAACCTGCTTGTATGGTTACCTCTTTCCTATGTACATACATGTAGGATTGAGGAGAAAGCAACTTGCTTATATGGTTACCTCTTTCCTATGTACATACATGTAGGATTGAGGAGAAAGCAACCTGCTTGTATGGTTACCTCTTTCCTATGTACATACATGTAGGATTGAGGAGAAAGCAACCTGCTTGTATGGTTACCTCTTTCCTATGTACATACATGTAGGATTGAGGAGAAAGCAACTTGCTTATATGGTTACCTCTTTCCTATGTACATACATGTAGGATTGAGGAGAAAGCAACCTGCTTGTATGGTTACCTCTTTCCTATGTACATACATGTAGGATTGAGGAGAAAGCAACTTGCTTATATGGCTACCTCTTTCCTATGTACATACATGTAGGATTGAGGAGAAAGCAACCTGCTTGTATGGTTACCTCTTTCCTATGTACATACATGTAGGATTGAGGAGAAAGCAACTTGCTTATATGGTTACCTCTTTCCTATGTACATACATGTAGGATTGAGGAAAAGCAACTTGCTTATATGGTTACCTCTTTCCTATGTACATACATGTAGGATTGAGGAGAAAGCAACCTGCTTGTATGGTTACCTCTTTCCTATGTACATACATGTAGGATTGAGGAGAAAGCAACCTGCTTGTATGGTTACCTCTTTCCTACTTAAAGGTAGACACCATGTACTTGTTAAGATTAACAGTTTAATTTCTTTAATGCTAAGCATTTACATCCAATACGGGTAAAGATTAAAATAATCTATAACTTTAACCATCATAATAAATATATGTTCTATTAATGTCAAGCCCCTTGCGGGGACGTAGACATGTTTTCCTGGGCAGGCTTAGCCGACCTAAGTGGTTAACCAGTACTAAGCAATGTATGTGAATTTCCTTGCTCAATGACACTACAAACGTGGCCTGACTGAGTATCGAACACTGGACCGATCGATTCCAAATCCAATGCTCTACCACTGGATCACGGATGCCACACAAAAGGAAATAATAAATAACAAGATTTAAAAAAGACGATCAGTTGCACTGTTATTAGAGGTGGGATAAGCAATGCAAGTTCATTGCGAGTCAAAGAGTAATAGTAGACACGGGAACAACACATGCATAGTAGCATAATGCAATTAGGATATATTGATGATATACATGTAGTGTAGGATATATTGATGATATACATGTAGTGTAGGATATATTGATGATGTACATGTATTGTAGGATATATTGATGATGTACATGTATTGTAGGATATATTGATGATGTACATGTAGGATATATTGATGATGTACATGTATTGTAGGATATATTGATGATGTACATGTATTGTAGGATATATTGATGATGTACATGTATTGTAGGATATATTGATGATGTACATGTAGGATATATTGATGATGTACATGTAGTGTAGGATATATTGATGATGTACATGTATTGTAGGATATATTGATGATGTACATGTATTGTAGGATATATTGATGATGTACATGTAGGATATATTGATGATGTACATGTATTGTAGGATATATTGATGATGTACATGTATTGTAGGATATATTGATGATGTACATGTATTGTAGGATATATTGATGATGTACATGTAGGATATATTGATGATGTACATGTAGTGTAGGATATATTGATGATGTACATGTATTGTAGGATATATTGATGATGTACATGTATTGTAGGATATATTGATGATGTACATGTAGTGTAGGATATATTGATGATGTACATGTATTGTAGGATATATTGATGATGTACATGTATTGTAGGATATATTGATGATGTAGTGTAGGATATATTGATGATGTACATGTATTGTAGGATATATTGATGATGTATTGTAGGATATATTGATGATGTACATGTATTGTAGGATATATTGATGATGTACATGTATTGTAGGATATATTGATGATGTACATGTATTGTAGGATATATTGATGATGTACATGTAGGATATATTGATGATGTACATGTAGTGTAGGATATATTGATGATGTACATGTATTGTAGGATATATTGATGATGTACATGTATTGTAGGATATATTGATGATGTACATGTAGGATATATTGATGATGTACATGTATTGTAGGATATATTGATGATGTACATGTAGTGTAGGATATATTGATGATGTACATGTAGGATATATTGATGATGTACATGTAGTGTAGGATATATTGATGATGTACATGTAGGATATATTGATGATGTACATGTAGTGTAGGATATATTGATGATGTACATGTAGGATATATTGATGATGTACATGTAGGATATATTGATGATGTACATGTAGTGTAGGATATATTGATGATGTACATGTAGGATATATTGATGATGTACATGTAGTGTAGGATATATTGATGATGTACATGTAGGATATATTGATGATGTACATGTATTGTAGGATATATTGATGATGTACATGTGTTGTAGGATATATTGATGATGTACATGTATTGTAGGATATATTGATGATGTACATGTAGTGTAGGATATATTGATGATGTACATGTAGTGTAGGATATATTGATGATGTACATTAAGTGTAGGATATATTGATGATGTACATGTAGTGTAGGATATATTGATGATGTACATGTAGTGTAGGATATATTGATGATGTACATGTATTGTAGGATATATTGATGATGTACATGTAGTGTAGGATATATTGATGATGTACATTAAGTGTAGGATATATTGATGATGTACATGTAGTGTAGGATATATTGATGATGTACATGTATTGTAGGATATATTGATGATGTACATGTATTGTAGGATATATTGATGATGTACATGTAGTGTAGGATATATTGATGATGTACATGTAGGATATATTGATGATGTACATGTAGTGTAGGATATATTGATGATGTACATGTAGTGTAGGATATATTGATGATGTACATGTAGGATATATTGATGATGTACATGTATTGTAGGATATATTGATGATGTACATGTGTTGTAGGATATATTGATGATGTACATGTATTGTAGGATATATTGATGATGTACATGTAGGATATATTGATGATGTACATGTAGGATATATTGATGATGTACATGTAGGATATATTGATGATGTATTGTAGGATATATTGATGATGTACATGTATTGTAGGATATATTGATGATGGATGATGATGATGATGAAAGAAAAGAAACGTTCCTGCATCAACTCAATGCCTGTGTTTCCAGGATGCCTTTCACTGCCCTGAAACCTGTAAACAAACAACTTTATAAGGCCGGGTAAGCATTATCTCTGGATTCACAGCCAATACATCTCTACACTGACAACTTTATAAGGCCGGGGTAAGCATTATCTCTGGATTCACAGCCAATACATCTCTACACTGACAACTTTATAAGGCCGGGGTAAGCATTATCTCTGGATTCACAGCCAATAAATCTCTACACTGACAACTTTATAAGGCCGGGTAAGCATTATCTCTGGATTCACAGCCAATAAATCTCTACACTGACAACTTTATAAGGCCGGGTAAGCATTATCTCTGGATTCACAGCCAATAAATCTCTACACTGACAAATGCAACTGTGAGAAGATTATACTTACTGACCTCCAATTTGTCCCATATTTTAAAAGGAAAATAAAAATTGAAGAAACAATCTCAATTCTCAAAAGCAAACAAAATACATTCAATGAGAAATGGAGACAGTTTATGAATCTTATTAATTAACCTGCCCATAAATGTATAATATATGTAGGCAATCATCCACACTTATCGATTAACCTGTCCATAAATATTTGTTCATATTGTGATAATCTGTTGGCAAATTCTATGCTGACTTACTTCCCTTGATTCAGAAATTATTGATATCAGTCAGTACAGTACATTGATTGCTTGGTAATTGATACCAGTCAGTACAGTATATCAAATTGCTTGGTAATTGATACCAGTCAGTACAGTATATCAAATTGCTTGGTAATTGATACCAGTCAGTACAGTACATTGATTGCTTGGTAATTGATACCAGACAGTACAGTATATCAAATTGCTTGGTAATTGATACCAGTCAGTACAGTACATTGATTGCTTGGTAATTGATACCAGTCAGTACAGTATATCAAATTGCTTGGTAATTGATACCAGTCAGTACAGTATATCAAATTGCTTGGTAATTGATACCAGTCAGTACAGTACATTGATTGCTTGGTAATTGATACCAGACAGTACAGTATATCAAATTGCTTGGTAATTGATACCAGTCAGTACAGTATATCAAATTGCTTGGTAATTGATACCAGTCAGTACAGTATATCAAATTGCTTGGTAATTGATACCAGTCAGTACAGTATATCAAATTGCTTGGTAATTGATACCAGTCAGTACAGTATATCAAATTGCTTGGTAATTGATACCAGTCAGTACAGTATATCAAATTGCTTGGTAATTGATACCAGTCAGTACAGTACATTGATTGCTTGGTAATTGATACCAGTCAGTACAGTACATTGATTGCTTGGTAATTGATACCAGTCAGTACAGTACATTGATTGCTTGGTAATTGATACCAGTCAGTACAGTACATTGATTGCTTGGTAATTGATACCAGTCAGTACAGTACATTGATTGCTTGGTAATTGATACCAGTCAGTACAGTACATTGATTGCTTGGTAATTGATACCAGTCAGTACAGTACATTGATTGCTTGGTAATTGATACCAGTCAGTACAGTACATTGATTGCTTGGTAATTGATACCAGTCAGTACAGTATATCAAATTGCTTGGTAATTGATACCAGTCAGTACAGTATATTGATTGCTTGGTAATTGATACCAGTCAGTACAGTACATTGATTGCTTGGTAATTGATAGCAGTCAGTACAGGATTGCTTGGTAATTGATACCAGTCAGTACAGTATATCAAATTGCTTGGTAATTGATACCAGTCAGTACAGTATATTGATTGCTTGGTAATTGATACCAGTCAGTACAGTATATCAAATTGCTTGGTAATTGATACCAGTCAGTACAGTATATTGATTGCTTGGTAATTGATACCAGTCAGTACAGTACATTGATTGCTTGGTAATTGATAGCAGTCAGTACAGGATTGCTTGGTAATTGATACCAGTCAGTACAGTATATCAAATTGCTTGGTAATTGATACCAGTCAGTACAGTATATTGATTGCTTGGTAATTGATACCAGTCAGTACAGTATATCAAATTGCTTGGTAATTGATACCAGTCAGTACAGTATATTGATTGCTTGGTAATTGATACCAGTCAGTACAGTACATTGATTGCTTGGTAATTGATACCAGTCAGTACAGTATATCAAATTGCTTGGTAATTGATACCAGTCAGTACAGTATATTGATTGCTTGGTAATTGATACCAGTCAGTACAGTACATTGATTGCTTGGTAATTGATACCAGTCAGTACAGTACATTGATTGCTTGGTAATTGATACCAGTCAGTACAGTACATTGATTGCTTGGTAATTGATACCAGTCAGTACAGTATATCAAATTGCTTGGTAATTGATACCAGTCAGTACAGTATATTGATTGCTTGGTAATTGATACCAGTCAGTACAGTACATTGATTGCTTGGTAATTGATAGCAGTCAGTACAGGATTGCTTGGTAATTGATACCAGTCAGTACAGTATATCAAATTGCTTGGTAATTGATACCAGTCAGTACAGTACATTGATTGCTTGGTAATTGATACCAGTCAGTACAGTATATCAAATTGCTTGGTAATTGATACCAGTCAGTACAGTATATTGATTGCTTGGTAATTGATACCAGTCAGTACAGTACATTGATTGCTTGGTAATTGATAGCAGTCAGTACAGGATTGCTTGGTAATTGATACCAGTCAGTACAGTATATCAAATTGCTTGGTAATTGATACCAGTCAGTACAGTATATTGATTGCTTGGTAATTGATACCAGTCAGTACAGTATATCAAATTGCTTGGTAATTGATACCAGTCAGTACAGTATATTGATTGCTTGGTAATTGATACCAGTCAGTACAGTACATTGATTGCTTGGTAATTGATACCAGTCAGTACAGTATATCAAATTGCTTGGTAATTGATACCAGTCAGTACAGTATATTGATTGCTTGGTAATTGATACCAGTCAGTACAGTACATTGATTGCTTGGTAATTGATACCAGTCAGTACAGTACATTGATTGCTTGGTAGTTGATACCAGTCAGTACAGTACATTGATTGCTTGGTAACTGAATTATGTTGTTACAGTACATTGATTGCTTGGTAATTGATACCAGTCAGTACAGTATATCAAATTGCTTGGTAATTGATACCAGTCAGTACAGTATATTGATTGCTTGGTAATTGATACCAGTCAGTACAGTACATTGATTGCTTGGTAATTGATACCAGTCAGTACAGTACATTGATTGCTTGGTAATTGATACCAGTCAGTACAGTACATTGATTGCTTGGCAATTGATACCAGTAAGTACAGTATATCAAATTGCTTGGTAATTGAATTATGTTGTTACGTGAAATTGCATAATATATTTGACTGTTGTTTTCACTGCTAGCATACAAAGAGTTAGTTCATATCTCAGTAGCCATTGTATGTATTTGATTGATACTACATCTACGATAACACAAGTCTTGCCTATTCTAAGGCTGTCCGATTAGTGCAGTGGTTAACGCTCTTGCTTCTCACCAATGCAACCCGGGTTTGATCCACAGACCGGGAGGCATGTGAGATGGTATGGTGGTCGCCAGATCGGATAGGTTGGTTGTCTCTGGGTACTCCGTTTCCTCCCACGTGAATGATCATATTTATGATTTCATCCGCGCCAACGAGAGTGATTAATATAAGTTGTTAAAACTTGCTTCGCAATCGTTGTAAAATAAATAAACAAGTCTTGCCTCTTGTTTATTTCCCTTGTTCGAAAAATAGACTGATTTACCAATTACAGTTACCAGTTACTAGTGGAAGTAGTGGATGAGATGGTGGGCCAATCTATGGTGGTGAGGCAAGTGATGGGGCTACCAGACAAAGAATTCGACAACTTCTCTGATGAAACAAGTATGTATCCCTGTTTCATCATACATTGGTGTGGGATTGTCTACCTTTTTCATTTTTTAGATGTGCTTAGGCATTCATAAAGATGTCAGTTTATAGTTAAAAAGTAAATTAACAGGAAATGAATCCAAAAAATATATCTGAGATACATATCACTGATTTCATATTTCCAAATTGTATTATTTTAAGCTCGTTTGTTTTTGGAATACAAGTTATTATCATAGCTTTGCTGGCATTCATCATTGGATTATGTCTGAAATATTGAATTAATTGATCTCTTTTCCCTGATTTCACATGTTTTCACTCCTATAAATACAATATCCCATTATGCAACGATTGTACAGATGTATTCATCAACCAACAATTGGAAGTCGTGATAGCGCAGTGGATGCGCGTTCGCTTCAGGTGCGAAAGGTCCGGAGTTCGAGCCTCACTGGAACCGTTACGATTGTGCCCTTAGGCAAGGCATTTAAATTCCACATTGCCTCTTCTCTCTCCCTCGTGGCGATGGATTCCATCAGGAATGAGGTCTCGAGAGTGATTTATGAAATAACTTGTTTCGCAATCGAGCTAAAATAAAATTTGTATAAACTAACCAACAATTGTCTCCCTTGGAGCATGTGGTCCAGAACGCCATTACAATATCTCTGCGAACACAGGACGGATGAGAGCAGCCTATTAACACTCTGTACATTCTGAAACTTCTATATGAGATCTATGGTTACCCAAGAGGAGGATATTTATATGTCCCTGGGTTTGCCATTAGTAGATCAAATAGAGAATAACAACTACTATAACTGGAAGCATGTATATATCTCTAAGTGTATAAGGCCAGTGGTTCCATGAAGCTACGCAACCTGTTAAACTGGACTCAAAATAGTGTCTAGGTTCTGTTGCAAGATTTCACTAATGAGCAACTAAGTATGAACCGTACATACTTCCACTATATAGAGTTATATATGTGGAAGTCGTGATAGCGCAGTGGATGCGCGTTCGCTTCAGGCGCGAAAGGTCCGGAGTTCGAACCCCACTGGAGCCGTTACGATTGTGCCCTTAGGCAAGGCATTTAAATTCCACATTGCCTCTTCTCTCTCCCTCGTGGCGATGGATTCCATCAGGAATGAGGTCTCGAGAGTGATTTATATAAGTTGAAATAACTTGTTTCGCAATCGAGCTAAAATAAATTTGTATAAACTACTATATAGAGTTAGTCACTTTATGTCAACTGCGCTGTGACTTATACTAGGACTTCTGATAGGATACACCAATCGGTTTTCCCTACTTGCAAGAGAAGGCTGGGTCTTAAATTTATTTCAGAGTTGGACACACATAAAGCCACGCTGGCTGATGAGTAGTTTGTAGTCTTTGCAGACTTTAAATGTTTCTTCCTATTTAATAAGAGACCTCTCTTCCCACGAGTCTGTCACATTCTGTTGCATAATGATATGGTATTATGAGCGATGTAGAAAATAATGTTTAAAAGTAATACATATATTTCTACAAGCTCAATACCATAGCACATTAAAGAGTCCTACCTTCCGTCCCCGCTATTTCAGTACTGTTATAGCGGTCTGGACCTCAACAAGACAGAGGTGATGTCACCTATAGTCACCGCAGTATAAGGTGTATCCGCATAATAGACCTAATATTTTGACATCACGTCAACAATGTTGTTACTGTTACTATTTTACGATAAAATATATTCAACGTGGAAAAATTTAAGTGAATAATTGATAAAACAACTTGATTTTAAACCTTTTTGCATCGTATTTACACGAGCAGCAATGAATCACTGAGTGCTACAGAGGATCTTGGATCGGATAATGCATAATGTCAGAGTTGAAGTGGATGACCTATTTCTGTGTTTTCGTTTGAAAAAAAACAACCATACGAAGCATTTATATGATATTTAGTTATTTACCTGTAATGCAGACGAAATACAGGTAAATATATAATCCGTATCACCTGTGTGTCAGGTAAATTGGTCTAATTGACTATGAAAAATTTCAAGTGTCTGTGCCAGCTGTGAGCTGTTTATTGACTAAATATAGGTTGTAAACTCTTTAATAATAATAATTTTTACTGATGCTCGTGTCATTATAGAGTTATTTATGAATTGGCAACATTTATTTTGCTCTGAGAGAAGCGTTTTGTCAGATATTTGGCGCCGAAAGAGTTAATGTACATAAATTTCTCTGTAGTGTGCTTGGGTGACCTTGTTCTTGCATAATGTGATACAATATGGAGCTAGTAGAAATATATATTACTTGTAAATATTTACCCATGATTCAGCAAAATCTGTCTAGATACATTGTACGGTAATATAAAAAGTTCTTGTTACATGCACCAAGTGTGAAAATAATTGTTTTAATTAACCCTTTCAACACCACAGACCTCTAAATAGGCTTACAAAAAGTGTAGATCCAGATGAGCCGGCTCGTGACGAGCCGTCTCATCAGGATCTGCACTTTTTGCCAGTGATATGACTATTTTTAGACATAATTACCCATTTTGATAAATGAACTTGTCCAAATGTGATTTTCTGATTCATTTATTGGTTTATGAATATCATGGACCAGTCCATGTGAGTTACTTGGTGTTGAATGGGTTAATGTACCGGTATATCAAAATAACCCTTCGTGAGCTTTTCATTTTACAACTTGTGTTATATGTAAGCTGCTTTTAATTCATATACAATGCTTCAATATATAGAATCTGAGAATGTTTTAACCCATTCAACACCAAGTAACTCACATGGACTGGTCTATGATATTCATAAACCAATAAATGAATCAGAAAATCACATTTGGACAAGTTCATTTATCAAAATGGGTTATTATGTCTAAAAATAGTCATATCACTGGCAAAAAGTGCAGATCCTGATGAGACGGCTCGTCACGAGCCGGCTCATCTGGATCTACACTTTTTGTAACCCAAGTTATGTGATAAATATAGTTTATTACATAGTTTATTGTTCATATATATTTACATTGTATTATTATATTTTATTATTTTACATAATTTAATTATAATATTTATATTATTAAATTAATTACATATTGTGTTGTTTTACATTGTATAATAATTTAGATTTTTCGTCAAGTTGATGGCACTCCTGTATCATCAGATAGTGAAGGTCAATATATATGTACCAATGTTGTCTTGACATATTGCACACATTGGATGCGTAATTCTGTTATATATGTACACAGACACACATATTTTGTTGTAAAACACAAATTGTCTCAAATGTTGTTTAACCCTTTCAACACCACAGACCTCTAAATAGGCTTACAAAAAGTGTAGATCCAGATGAGCCGGCTGGTCACGAGCCGTCTCATCATGATCTGCACTTTTTGCCAGTGATATGACTATTTTTAGACATAATTACCAATTTTGATAAATGAACTTGTCCAAATGTGATTTTCTGATTCATTTATTGGTTTATGAATATCATGGACCAGTCCATGTGAGTTACTTGGTGTTGAATGGGTTAATATATACAGTTTACATTAGTTATATCCAGTTGGTTATGTCCAATTCTCCGGTTATATCGATATATGTGGTCAAAGTCCCGTTTCAAATACGATCATTTTATATATAACTCTCGCTGTTTATGTTAAATTCTGTTAAGTCAAATTTTTTGTTATATAAAATTTATTTTTTGGTCCCTTCTAAAGAAATGGGGAGTATTTCACACTCGTTATTTCAAAGCGTCATCTTGCCTCCGAAGTGCCACTTTCATTCAGGAAATTTACCTGATCGAAGATGTACCGCTGTGCCTGTGCAAGCAATCGATAAAGTTAGTTGACGGTGTTTACCGTCACTGTTATTAGGCCTACAATATGTACACATTGATCAGCAATACAATACCAATACAGAGGTCCTCATCAGAGCGAGTTCAACAACCATCTATGCAATGCTCAGTGAACGCCGCCTGCGCAGGCTAGGTCATGTCCGACGCATGGATAAAGGACGCATCCCCAAAGATCTACTATACGGTCAACTTGAACAAGGATCACGTCCAACTGGTCGCCCCCACCTAAGATACAGGGACGCTTGTAAGAGGGACCTGCATTCAGCGCAAATCAACATAGAGTCTTGGGAGGACACAGCATCAAACCGGTCATCATGGAGACACGTTGTGAAAGCTGGGGTCAGACGAGCCAAGGCTGAGCGAACTACGCTTCGTGAGCAGAAACGACAGAAGCGCAAGGCATCAACCAAACTGGATGACTCGATCTTCACCTGCGATGACTGCAACAGAGACTGCCACTCAAGAATAGGCCTACTCAGTCACCGCAGAAGATGTTCTTCAACAAGAGCGCAATCCATCGTCTCATAAGACGGACGGAGGCTGATGAATAATCAGCAATTAATCAATAATTGGATAAACGGCTCATTGTAATAGTTATAATTCAGTTTGTTCTGACTAAACATTAACTTGTTAATAATTAGTGTAAAATGACATGTTTTAATTCAACAGAATACAGGCAGACTATTTAATCGAGTATCTATTACTACACCAATTAATGTACCGTTTTTACATCTGTGATTTTTTTGGTCTTAGTTTTGTGTATAGATGTTATTTACATGTATGTGCTGCATTTAATAAATATTAAATATGATATTACAGAGTGTTTTTTTATATCATATAACGGCTATGACAGACAATGGCAACTTGGAAGATAATTTATTATGGGACAAATGTAAGACTTGTAAGGCGTATGATCCACGAGACACATGTTGGGAAATATGGTCAATATCTGTTATGTCAAACTTACTGAAGTATTTTGTTCGGTCAGATGGAATTCGACATAGCGGATGTAGACTGTATATATCTTAAAATGTATTGCAACAAAATTCGGCAATATACATTGTTTTTAAAAAATTGTATTTTTGAAATACATAAATATGTAGACTTTATTTTTTTGCTGCGAAACAAGCTGTAACAACTCTCGTTGGCAAAGATGAAAGCGATATTTGGTCATTTATGTGGGAGGAAACCAGAGTACCCTGAGAGAATGTACTACTAACCACCTTACCATCTGATATAGTTCCAAATATAGTGACCACCATACCATCTGACATACGTTACCGATCTGATGACCACCATACCATCTGACATACATTCCCGATCTGGTGACCACCGTACCATCTGACATACATTCCTGATCTGGTGACCACCATACCATCTGACATACATTACCGATCTGATGACCACCATACCATCTGACATACATTCCTGATCTGGTGACCACCATACCATCTGACATACATTCCTGATCTGGTGACCACCATACCATCTGACATAATGTTAAGTTCCGATCTAGTTGCCACGATACCATTTCATGTATGTTCCCAAATCTGGTGATCACCATACCATCTCACTTACATTCCTGATCTGGTGACCACCATACCATCTCTGACATACATTCCCGATCTGGTGACCACCATACATACCATCTCTGACATACATTCCTGATCTGGTGACCACCATACCATCTCTGACATACATTCCTGATCTGGTGACCACCATGTCATCTCGCATACATTCCCGATCTGGTGACCACCATACCATCTGACATACATACCCGATCTGGTGACCACCATACCATCTGACTTACATTCCCGATCTGGTGACCACCATACCATCTGACATACATTCCTGATCTGGTGACCACCATACCATCTCTGACATACCTTCCTGATCTGGTGACCACCATACCATCTCACATACATTCCCGATCTGGTGACCACCATACCATCTCACATACATTCCCGATCTGGTGACCACCATACCATCTCACATACCTTCCTGATCTGGTGACCACCGTACCATCTCTGACATACATTCCCAATCTGGTGACCACCATACCATCTCACATACATTCCCGATCTGGTGACCACCATACCATCTCTGACATACATTCCCGATCTGGTGACCACCGTACCATCTCTGACATACATTCCCGATCTGGTGACCACCATACCATCTCACATACATTCCCGATCTGGTGACCACCATACCATCTCATATACATTTCCGATCTGGTGACCACCATGTCATCTTGCATACATTCCCGATCTGGTAACCACAGTACTATATCTATTCCACTGCCATTCAACATTTGTAATTAATTTGACGTGTCCATTGTTGTGTTTTTCGTTGCTGAATTCTATATTCATTCCCTCCAGAAAAATATTTGGAAAAACTTACAAAAGCTTTCAAATGTAGTGTTTGTTTTAATTGGAAACCACCATTTTTATCAGAAAACCGCATCGTGTTTCAGCTTCATGGAAACAGTTATTTGGGGCGTACTTGGTGAGCATTTAGGCTCCGAGCTAGCCTGGGAACAGGCATTGATATATTATACCTGGTCAGTCAAATAAATATATTTTAACACTGAGACCATTAATTGGGATGGATGTATTGAGTTTCTGATAATATCAACTCCTGGGGAAACTCGACGGATTTTCCGTGTAATTATTGATTATCATTAATCCTATTAATAGGCCTATTAGCATGTGACTTAATTAATGACGTAAGCGAGGCACTGCAATGATGATAAACTTTATAATTAGCCGCCATTGTTTATGGGTCAATGGAACGATAAATAGTTTTAAAAAGTACAATTAGCGTCTGATTTGACAAATTTACTCAAGTCATACTTACTTCATTTACGCCGAATTGACCCGTTACCACCTAAACATAATAATTAAAATCTGCCATCTCATCGATATAACACAGAAATGGGAAATATATGTTTACAATGTAAATGATGCTCCATTCGTGTATATTCGGAAATGATTGTGTATAATCGTGCCTGTTCGGTGTTTTCCGATAGAATTCAGTTTCTATATTTAGCGATAGTATATTGTAGAGAAGAGTTGTCATTCTTCAAATGGCGATACGATCGGAAATCAAATTTCCCCGTGGGGAAACCCTTGATAGTGTAGAGGATATTGTGCAGTCGGCCAACACTTGATAGTGTATAGGATATTGTGAAGGTATATACAGTAGGCCAACACTTGATAGTGTATAGGATATTGTGAAGGTTTATACAGTAGGCCAACACTTGATAGTGTATAGGATATTGTGCAGTAGGCCAACACTTGATAGTGTAGAGGATATTGTGCAGTCGGCCAACACTTGATAGTGTATAGGATATTGTGCAGACGGCCAACACTTGATAGTGTAGATGATATTGTGAAGGTTTATACAGTAGGCCAACACTTGATAGTGTATAGGATATTGTGAAGGTTTATACAGTAGGCCAACACTTGATAGTGTATAGGATATTGTGAAGGTTTATACAGTAGGCCAACACTTGATAGTGTATAGGATATTGTGAAGGTTTATACAGTAGGCCAACACTTGATAGTGTATAGGATATTGTGGCAGTAGGCCAACACTTGATAGTGTATAGGATATTGTGAAGGTTTATACAGTAGGCCAACACTTGATAGTGTATAGGATATTGTGCAGTATGCCAACACTTGATAGTGTAGCTGATATTGTGAAGGTTTATACAGTCGGCCAACACTTGATAGTGTAGATGATATTGTGAAGGTTTATACAGTCGGCCAACACTTGATAGTGTAGATGATATTGTGAAGGTATATACAGTAGGCCAACACTTGATAGTGTAGAGGATATTGTGAAGGTATATACAGTCGGCCAACACTTGATAGTGTAGATGATATTGTGATATTTAAATTTGATGTGACCTTCAGAACTTGTTATTGTAAATTAAAAAAACTGTAACGCTAACTGGAACACTTCCGTCGTATGTGCCTCAAAGGTGATAAGGGCTGGGGTATTGGACTTTGATAAGGGCTGGGGTATTGGACTTTGATAAGGGCTGAGGTATTGGACTTTGATAAGGGGAGATGTTCCCGGACGATTGTTTACCCCACTGCACGCTCAAATTATAATTAGTGGTAGTTCCCGTTACACTAAATCATGACCACGCTATTAACTGAAATTTTTGAAACGCGCTAATTCAAATACACGTACAGTAATATAATTTGAGAAGAAAACTACAAGACAAAGAAAATTGTCACCAAAATGATCACAGCCGAAAATGGCATGAGAATCTAATATCTATTTATTTTTTTTACTTATTTTATAAAAACTGAATTGGAAAAAAACAATACATATTTTACTGCTTTTGTCCTGTATTTCGTTTTGGAATTTGGAGTTACTTATTTCTTTCCCCATGCTTTGCATGTTTGTGTTATCCATTTTACAGCAATGAGTCAGGGACAGGCTGATAGAGGCACAGGAAGTAGTAAGTCATGCATTACCCCACCACCCCATGTTTGTTCAGGCATAACTCCCTTGCCACCACAATGTTTATACAACCATAACCCCACTGCCCAATATTTGCTCATCCATAACCTCACTGCCTGATGTGTGCTCATCCTTAACCTCACTGCCCGATGTGTGCTCATCCTTAACCTCACTGCCCGATGTAGGCTTATCCTTAACCTCACTGCCTGATGTGTGCTCATCCATAACCTCACTGCCCGATGTTTGCTCATCCTTAAATCATCCATAACCTCACTGCCTGATGTGTGCTCATCCTTAACCTCACTGCCCGATGTGTGCTCATCCTTAACCTCACTGCCCGATGTGTGCTCATCCTTAACCCCACTGCCCGATGTGTGCTCATCCTTAACCCCACTGCCCAATGTGTGCTCATCCTTAACCTCACTGCCTGATGTGTGCTCATCCTTAACCTCACTGCCCGATGTGTGTTCATCCTTAACCGCACTCGGAGCTTTCAGAACATCACCAATAGCTAGTTTATATGTAGAAGCAAATGAACCATCCCTTTACCTCAGACGTTATCTCTACAATATGCCTTTAAGCTTAAATCAAACCCAAGAAATCCAGCGTACAAAGTCGTGTTTGATCTAGACAATAAAACTTCCTATGAGGCGAAGCCAAAGGCGATACGTCCTCTTTCGCTTCGCATCGAGGAAGCTATTCATAACGTAGATGTTAACATTGACAATGTTCATGAAACTTTTATATAGCTCCTTTTGACCTGATTAAGCCCAACGTTATTTTACAACTTCATGATAACCTGAAATCATATACTAACCCGCTAATGTTTAGATCAAAATTAAATGAAATCAGAACCATGTTTTCAGATTATACACCAATATACACAGATGAATCTAACGCCGGCAACAAAGTTAGCTATGCTGCTGTCAGTAAATTATATAATTCTAAATTACGACTACCTGATCATGCGTCTATATTTTCAGCAGAAGTAGGGGCTATTGATTTACTTTGAATTTTGCTGATGCATCACGTGCTCAAAAGTGTATGATCCTTTCAGATTCTTTATCTGTAATACAATCAGTAGACAACATGAACGTTAAAACCCCCCTTATTCACAAAATACTTATTTAGCAAACAGATATTACATCGACTAAACATGTTATATATTGCTGAATACCAAGTCATATTGGTATTTGTGGCAATGAAATGGCTGATCAAAGTGCAAAAGATGCACTTAATCTAGACTGTATAAATTCTAAAATACATGTACTATCTTCCTATAAGTCAAACCCCTGATGGGGACCTTAGACTTTAATGCTGATGCTAGGCAATCGAACCATACACTGATGCTAGGCAATCGATTCTTTTTTACATTACTTCAAAGTGGCAAACCACTTGGAATAACATACAATTCAATAAACTACAACCAATTAAGCCAAACATTGGCAAATCATCATTTATTTATCACTCCAACCGTAGAAAGGAAACAGTAATGTCACGGTTGAGACTTGGACATACCCGTTTCACACAGTCATTTTTATTGAAAAGAGGATCCACCATTTGAATACCATGCCATTCCTCTATAAATGTTGAACACATCTTAATTCACTGTGTAGATTTAGCACTCATTCATCGAAAATATTGTACAGTTGTGACAATGAAGGAGCTTTTCGACACTGTTGATTTTAAATACATTATTGCATTTTTGAAAGAATCACATCTTTTCCATAAATTGTAAGTTTTACAACTGACGTTTTTTATATCATGTTTACAGCTTGATAAATTTTGTTGCAATTGACCTTTTGTCATTACAATTTTAATACAAACAGTATGTTATCTACATAATATTTTTTATTGTAGATATCTTGTATACAATATACTTAACCCGGCGCGATATTGCCTGAATTGTGCTGATGCGCCGTTAAACCAAATACTCACCCACTCACTCAAAGTTACTCAACATTTTGGTTCATTGTTCGCCACATTGTGTTACGTTAATATGTATACATATTTGACCATACACGCAACCATACTATAGAATACTCTTGCCACTTACTTTCAGATGTTAATTGTTTTATACTACTTCTAACCACCTGGCTTAATATCAGACGCATTTTAAAGCGACACTACATCAGTTAAAACATAAACTTCTACAGAATGTATTTTCCTATTATATTTTATAATATTTTTCCAAATATTTGCCTCAAATACTGAGTATTTCAACTAATAAACAAACGTCGTATACGCGGTTTGTTGACATAACAAACTAATGTAAACATCCATCCATAATACAACTAGTGTATCCTGAATAACACGATTTATGGTAGATATTTACCGTTATATCTCATATTTGTGCCTATATATTTGTAGACTATTATTATATTTATAGACTATTTACTATTTTACTTATTATCTATCTCTAAACGACACTATCTCGCGTTTAGTATTGACTCTGATGACAAAACAAACGTCAAGTCAGGAGAATGGATGACCGTTATATGAAATCATACTTTCAATCCACAAAAACACTGTTTATTGATTCAATATTAGTGATCGAATGTATTCGGAAGAATTTGTAGTAGCAATGCATTTATGCGTGAAAAAATGCATTTTATTTGCTTTTTGCGATGTAATGTCGCTTTAAGCTTATCTGGGGTAGTGATGCTACCATCGTTTGAGATAATATGCAAGTTACGTATTGAAATAGTGTTCCCAACTTCTTTTGTTTCTCTTTCCATTACACATGGTGTAGGTATACTAGATTTTATTTTATTTAACAATTCTGTTTCAGCATTACTGAATCCATCATATTTCTGAAACATTTCTTTGTTACTGTAAAATCTTTTTGTATCTGTATTACATATATCTTTTACAGACTTCTTAATATTGATTGATTTGAAGAAAAGAGATTTGTTATCATGTTTATGTTGTGGTTGCCAAAAAGATTACAATTCAAAATCTCATTTTGGGAACTTGGCTTGAATGTTTTTAAAAAATACCTCCAGTGTTTTAAAATGTCGTTATAAAAGTCAGGTAGTTTTTTACCAATTTTATACGTTCAAAGCATGTAAGTGAGCAGATAAAATATTTTTGATTGTAAGCGGAATCTAACATTGTTAAGTAATGTTTTCCAATCACGTTCTATGTTTGTTCATTTTCATGTATTATCTTGTATATCTTGTTTCTATTTCAAAAATAATTGCCGATTATACAAACTATTAGTACTTTCCCATTAGGGTAGGCTTTCTGGATTTCCAAATTTGACTTGATTTTGCTGATTTAGTTTCTCCATATATCATATTTGTTTATGTTGTAGCCATGACAGTTGAGTTATCACAAAATCTTTAGTCCATACTATTTCATTGAATTGTGGCGTTTCGTTTTTCAATTTACCAATTAATATATCGTTTTGTTTTTTCCTTATTAATTTTTGTGCCTGATGCCTGTTCATAAGTACTTAAAATTTCAAACACATATGGAATATACTGTTCATTTCTTACAAAAAACTGTGTATCATCAACAAATTGATTTAATTTTGCTTCTAAGCTACTATTATTTGCTGGCAGTTTTATACCTACAATGTTTTGATCTTTTCCTATCGAATTAGCCATCGACTCCGCTTGAATGATATAAAGTAATCAATTCCCTTTGAGCAAAATAGCTTCTTATTAAATAAACACTGTTCAGTCAAGATATTCTCCATACCTGCTTTGATTTGGCCAGACTCACTGTTTATTTTTGACCATAGTTTTTGTTTCCCATGGACATTTTCTAAATCAAAGAAATATTTGAAGATGTTTCATTTTCTCTGCGTGTTTAACCGTTGACCTAATTGTTGCCGCCACAGTGCGTTCGGTATAGTATTCTTCAATACGTTTTGTAAGTTCTGCAATTTCTTGGCTATTATCTAATTCAAATTTTTTGGCGACAATTCTATTCAAAAATCGATGTTATTCTTCTTCGATTTTATGAAAGCATTTCACAGTTTAAACCACACATTCTAAGTTGACACTCTTAACTTTTTTAATTTTGGGAAGTCTTTTACACAATGGATAAAACTATTTTATAAAGACCCCAATAGTTGTTATAAATGACCATATGTCCGATTTCTTTAAAATCGAGAGGTGTCAGTCAGGGATGCCCCCTTTTCCCTTATCTATTTATTATCTGTGTCAAACTGCATTCTAAAACATAAAGATATCAAAGGAATTGAAATTAATCATATAGAAGTTAAAAATGTTCTCTTTGCTGATGATGCAACTTTTGTTACAGAATTGTCAAAGAAATCTTTGAAACATTAATAAAAATTCATGATATTTGCAGTCATGTCTCAGAGTTAAAGCTTAATGAAAATAAATGTCATGTGTTGGTTCATTAAAAAATTCAAACATAAAGTTTTGTTCAAACAAACATTTTAATTGGACATCCGAATGTGCTCGCTCTTTGGAGATAACATACTACACTGACACTTGGAAAAACAATGGCAGCATCGGAAACTAACAAAGTCACAGTTAGGCAAAGTCACAGTTATAAAATCTGTTGCACTCCCGAAGTTGATATACCCTATCTCTGTTTTACCTACTCCAAATAAAGACATTATTGTGTCATTAGAAAAAAGTATGTTTGAGTTTATATGGGATGGAAAACCAGGTAAAATAAAGAGGAAACTATTAAGAAAGACTATTTACATGGGCGAATCAAAATGATAGATTTGAATAAATTTATGTTAGCAACGAAGGGAAGCTGGGTAAAACGTTTGCTGGACGAAAAGAATGCCTCTCATATAAAAAAGATATATTTATAGTTTTTAAACAAAATATCTGTTTATGGGGGAACTCTATTATTTGAGTGTAACAAGAAATGCAAACTACTTGTACATATTGTAATCCCATTCCGGTTGAATGTTTTTCTGTGGATTTACGGCCATTTGAACATTTTTATAACTCAAAGCTTGTCCGTGCTTCATCTCCAATACACATTGTAAGATTTTCACAAACTTGGCAGGAAGCAATGATATGATGTCTAGTTGTGCATATTGTAGCCTGTTCCGGTTGGATGACTTTTGCAGATCTACGGACAAAAGTTTGTCCACCTGTGCTTCATCTCCTGGATTTTCACAAACATGGCAGCAACCATCAGTATTATGTCTAGTTGTAGTTGTGCATCATTGTCTAAACATAGTACATATTCTTAAACAATCTTTTTCTCACGAATTGTCAGCTGGATTTTTACAAATCCTAGTAAGAATGATCAATGTACAATGCTCTTTCAAAGTTGCTAAAATGGTGACCCAGGGGTAAACAATTGAGTCAGGTGAGCGATACAGGGCCATCATGGCCCTATTATCATTAAATGTAGCATGTGTGGCTACATGTATTTGATTCAACGGGATGCCTTATATTTGTGTTAGTTGCATAATAGTTCATTATGTTGAATAACAGGAAATCGTTTTTGTGTAGTGATTATGGTGTTTCCAGATTTCCTGTAAAGTAGTGAAATTGTGTATATTTGAAGGTGATGGACGAGGCAGAAAGACTGGTACTGGAGACAAGGGTGGAGCAGCAAAAGCCACAGAGAAGAAGGCTACAACTCCAGCGCCAGCTAAAGATAAAGGGGGGAAACTTTCCAAAGAGGTAACTATTAAATATAAGATCTATTAAAAATATGATTCGAACAATTTTCCACAGAAGTAAATGAATATGATAATGTAACTGGGGAAATCTTTCTAAGAATGTAACTGCAATGTGCAGCCAGGGGCTTGTCTCGGCATACGTATGGATGCACGTGCGTACGCTGAAAAATAAAATTCAAACACTGCTAGCTCAAAAAATTAAATAAAAATAATTTCGTAGGGGATACGATGCTTGCAAGGCCCCCCAGAATGACTAGTATAATGATGACCAATCTGAAAACTTATGAAAGTTATCAATTTTCCGTTATATTTGTATTATTACTTTTCCCTTGGCTCACGACTATTTAAACAAGGGAAGTAATACGGTTTACTCGAGTCCATCACAAGTAGTTGCTGATTGTTTAGAAAGTGGTAATAATCAAAATGGCAAGATTTGTCTTCTTACTTCAAAAAGGAACACCGATCACGAATTCACTTCGAACATGTCGGGTAAAATTCGAGGTGTTCAGACACGCATATAGTACAGTACAAATAGGACATTGGGGTAGGAAAAATTTGAACAGAAATGGGAATAATGGTTTTGTTATGTCAAAAGCCTGTGTAATATGACACAATAAAATCTTTTTCTCAACACTTGGTGGAAATATTTTTTTTTTGCACTTTCAAATATTTTCGAAATTTTTACCAGGAATTTCTGGAATTAATTTTTCTACAAAATATGAAGGTATGCATATTTGATTTAGAGTTTGAAGTTAATGAATATAATATATCTACATAGCAAAAATGCAATTGTATGTTATCTGAACAAAAATACTTGCCTTTATGGACATGTTACGCTCTTTAATGAATTTCAGAAATATCAAATTTTTTAAAAGTTGCGTACATATGTGGTGTTTTATTTGCAGATTGATTTGGGCTCTGTTAAATATATTAAATTCCAAGGACAACTTCTGTACATTGTTTGTCTAAACATTTAGTGTTTACTACAACATAATTCAGGGATATGTATAAATGGAACACATTATCGGTCAGTGATTTCGATTAAAAACCTGCAGTATGCTATAATATACATGTATTATGTGTTTGCAATATATTACTTTAAACGTATATCATTTTCAGCCATGTTTTTATTAGTAGACAAAGTCAGGAATCATACCAATTATTAGTATAATGTGATAAATTCGTCAACTGTTGGTCACTGTCACTCGTTAATTTCATCAGGTCTAGGCCAGTTTGTACATGACTGATTGCAGTTCCGACATACAACACTGCACGGTAATTAGCCTAGTTTTCTGCAGCTACAACCTGAGGTTTTACAGCCCATCTTGCAGGAACAGCGTACTATTTTCAGTATTTTCTCTGGAGCAGGTGACATATCAGTTCGTCGGGGGAACAATCATGTTTCCGTGCAACTCCCAGCTATACTCAGTTGGGTCAATAACGATTCCCTTCCATTCTAACATTTGTACATATGCACGTAAACTGTGATACTTGCAGGCATTTCCTGTAGGTAGCAAATACTTCAGGTCAATGTAGACATTGTTAGTGGCTACTTTCCGCAGAAACGAGTCAACACGCAGTTGTTTTAATGTAACTTGGTCTGGATTGCCTCCATATAAGCTTCACCCGCATTAACAATATCATCCTTGGTAATGTCTTCTAGATTCTCATTGAAAACTGAAGCAAACTTACGAAATGAAGGACTTCTTTTGAAAGTCTTCAGAGCTACTGACTTACGGTACCAATGCCACTAGGCTTGGACAGTGTGTCGCAGCCCAGAAATGCATGTAGAAAAAGTATATTGTTACATATTTCAGGACCAAGATGTTCTGGGACCTCTTGACACTGCAGCATTTGTTTGTTTTTCCTTCTGACATGAGATGTATGCTATTCTCAAGGTTCCTGGCATGGTAGCACAACATTACTAATAAATCAGTGTCTTCACCAACGACAATTGTGTTCTGGCATAACGAAGCATCTAGAGCTGATTTCACTATTAAGTAGTCAGCATCTGACTTGGCATTAATCAAATTCACTCCAGCCTCCACCACATAACCTGACAATACGTTTATGAACTTCTGTCTGTTCCTTTTGTTTAGACGTACCTGATGTTTCTATGAACTCATTATCATATCCAGTTCAATTTTAATTTCAGCCCCAATTTGACCGCCTGTTCGTCTCCTGTGTGTATTGTCTTTCGTTGATGCTCCATCTTCATATACATCAAAAGTGACTGTGCATGACTTGTACTTTTCAGTGCAAAATTTAACATACGTCTGGCATATGGCCTTGTATGTTTGACCTCTCTCCCATGGGATCTTTTGCAGTAGAACACAACCATCTAAGACATAGCATACATAACAGACATTTGCATTATGGCCAGTTAGTTTGTGTTTGTTGGAAACTGTCTTGAGCATTTCAGCTTGGAGAGATGACTTGTTTGCTTGACTTATCAGGCTGGGGCTCTCGAACAATGCTGATGGGAAGTAACACAGTTCATGGGAGAAAAACATGTCTAAATCCTCCTCTGGGACTGTGTTGTGAGCTGCTGATATCATTCTTTGAAAAAGAAGCTGTGGGTCTACCATGATCATTTCATTTTTCATCTCTGTATTTGCATCATCGCACATAGGAATGTCTTGTTTGTTTCTTCTGAACACATTGGATTCTGCCGGTTTGCCTGTCATATCGGTGAGTATAGCTTTACCGATTTCATTTGCCTTATCCACTGACACTCTTTCATCAGCCACTACACCACTTGATATGCTTCTCAGCTCAGGTTCCGGTGTAAATGGGTTTCTGTTCACCAAATAATCAGCCATCACTCTTATATCATTATCATCTTTTGCAAGTCTAGACTTTCCGCCATCCCCATGTTGTTCACTTGTTACGATTTGCTTTCCAGTTAGTTGTTGCATGGCATAATTTATTTCCGAACAACCAGGTCGAGACAAAACCCACATTGTCCTTTGTAGCTCATCGAATCCTCTTCCCCGAGTCAGTCCACCAACTGTTTTTATACACCTCATCAGGACCTGTTCAATTATGAGATCTGTACTAAGACCTGCCCAGTATCTTTCACTCCGTCTAACAACATGTTGTTCGTCCATAAAGTGTTGATACGCATATGATGCCTGTTTTGTTGGACAAATAGATGTGTAATGATATTGTATAGGCATTATGTCCAGATGCAGCCATGTATGGAAGCATATCCAAAACAGCTTGGAGGTGTAATCGCCAGTCACCTGTTCTTTCAGTCTTGATGAATTTCTTCAAGATGACAAGCATTTATATGTATTATACCCAGAGTCTTGATGTTCTTCCCTTACTTTTCATTTCTTCTAGTTTAACGTTCCATGTGTTTGCTAAATTCGTAACAATATCAGATCTCACCGCAGTCTTAATATCCATGTTTTTGTTCATCTTCATCAGGTTGTCTAACACTTTCATAGCTTCATCAATTGCTTCACATACTTCTGTACTATCAATCACATCATCTTCACTTTCTCTTTCTCCATTTTCTCTGTCAGGATGTATTGCATCCACTTCACCTTCAGTGTTCTGATCTTCCAAATTCACAATCCATTGCTATCCTTCTGCATCTCTACACTAATGTAGCTGGATAAGTCGATGTCAAAGCAGATATACACAAGAATGATACCGAGTGCCAATTCTGCCATGGCATGGACTCGCACGGATCGTGAAATTGCCTTGCCACTTAGCATGTGTGGAACAGTGTTATCTGCATACACTGTCTGAAATAGATCTTTCAGACCTGAGTCAGTCATAAGATGGCCTATGCAACCCATGTAGCTCATCTGCATATGAAGTCCACCCAATCGAAGAACTATCTTCTTTACATGGCTATCTGGTGTCTCTGTGTCTATTAAGCATTGAGCCTTCCACCAAAGTGGCTGATCAAATGTCAATACAGGTGTGATGTTATATGTCTGTGCTTGTTCTGCTACAAAGACGAGGGTGGAGTATATACACGTTTCATTTGATGGATCCATGTCAATCATCGGCATGAAGAATGTAGAGGAAGCACCTGGGTGACTTCCAGCGTAAATCATCTGCATGTTGCCATTCCATAGTGGTGACTTCGGTCTTAGTACCCTTAGTATCTTCCAAAGTATGTCTATATTGTACGTCTTGTCTTCTGTGATATACTTCGGCAAGGCTTTAAACACTAACTTCATTTTTCATCGGGATTCGGTGGTGTATTCTGATTCTTGTCATTTCCACGATATCAGAAGTAGAAAGGTTTACCCTAGGAATAACCCTTTTGGATCAGCTTTCTGGGGTAACAGTCGCAATTATGCCCATCCCATGACATGTATTCAGTTCGGATGTTATCGTCAACATTATCGGCCATGAACTGCACAAATGAGTCGTCAGCGCATATTGGAATTTCAAGATTTTGTGTCAAGGCTGCGTTCTGTTCATACCGTAGCACATCCCGATAGGAACTCCCTAGTTCATTTAATGTATCTAACAGAGAACGTGACATGTCATGATATAGAAGGAACAAGTACCCAGTTCGAAATGTTTAGAATAATTATGCATTACTGAAAATATGCTTAAAATATTATAAAATGTTTGCTTAAAATATTATAAAATGTTTGATTATGACTCAGATATATGAATTCTTATTATGTTCAGTAGTATTACTTACCATTATTGATACAATCCCGGTTATGTATACTACAAAGTCTGCGTCAAACCGGGTTCTAAGACTACTGTTTACATACACAATATTAATGTATCCGGAAAAAAGCTTATATAAATCGTTTTGAATATAATAATAGCAGTAAAGCAAGTGAAACTTTGTCAAAAATGTCAGAAGTTTGACCTTGACCTTGAAAATGGGTGTCAAGGTCATCCTTAAATGACTGTACACTTTCTTAATTTGTTTACATCATTATATTCAAATGAGTATTTAGGGAGTATTAACTGTTTGTGCCTACATATATTTGGATAATGCTATATATCGCCACTTCATGTTTTTACCATTCCTGGTGACCTTGACCTTGAAACAAATTATATTTCCACCACGCTCAGAAAAAAAGATTCTATTTTTTCTGAAAGATGAAACCTTATAGATGATGACAATATAGGTGCACTATCTGTTCAATTTTTTTCTCTGGTTCGGTAATTTTTTTGGCTAAATGTACTGCACTAATAAGGGAAGTTGTACCTAAGGCCGTCTATACGCATTGTAGAGCACACAATCTGAACTTAGCCATTGTACATGCATCTTCCGAACAGTACGCACGTAATATGATGAACACCATATAAGGAGTAGCTTTCGCATTTAACTATTCAGCAAAGCGTCACATGAGATTCCAGGAAACCCTTAACAACGATGCCACAAGCAAATCCGATAAAGCAAAGAGGACATAGCTTCAGTCTCTGCAAGACTAGGTCGTCAGCGAGGGCTGACGCGTTGTTAACGTTCGAGGCTGCATATGGAACGGTTGTTGACGCTCTAAGTGACCTCTCTGCAAATTATGGTGATACAAAGGCAGCGATGCACAGGATGGCAGTTATGCAGTTTGGGTTCATTAATCACTCGTTGCTATTGAACACGCTCTTTCAGCGTTAGTGTGCCTATCTCTAATGCTTCAGAAGAAGTCATGCGATCTTGTAGAATCTGTATCAGAGGCTGCAATCGTCAAGCAGCAAATCACAGATGAACGAAATGAAAGCTCTGTCTGGGATACGCTATTCAGCGAGGCAGTAGAGCTCGCAACATTCTATCGATTTAGAACCATCTCGACCAAGAATTACTGCAACTATATGTCAAATTTAACGTATACAAATATTTCTTTTCTAAACTTTACTTCTGGCAGTAAAAGAATTGCAGAAAATATTAATTATATTATCTTGCTAGCAAAATATTTCAATTTCAAATGTAAATGTGCAAGCTTATTACCAACGTTGATAGATTTTAGACCATACGTTTTATGGAAACTAAATATAGAGGAGACAATTTCATTTATGAAAGGAAGCAATCGTAAATTTGACATCCAATGGAGAGATTTTCTCAACTCCAATAACACTACTAGTGAGCATGCCTAGTTTTAACATATGTTGTTGTTTTAATTAGGAATCCTTTCCGTAACACAAAAAAATAAATTCATTTGACAATTGTTATAATCCAAATTCAGTCTCGTTGAACAACGCTTTATTGATGGAATAGCTAGTCTCAAGCTTATTTATTAAAAAGCAAACTTTTGTATTATACCATTGTGTACAATTGTTGTTTGTGTATATACCTATGTAATATGTACAATTGTTTGAATAAAAAACATCGAAATTCAAAAAAAAAAGCTATATGTCAACTGAACACGCAGAATGAACATCAGACTTCTGGATGCGGAACATGTATTACCTGTTCATTGATCACTTAGTTGAAGATATAGGTTCACTGTTACTGCAGAACGGAGACAAGCTCAAGGCTCAGTATTTCATCCTCAAGCAAGCACATATGTTAACCGAAGACATGCTTCGTGATATACACAGCATTTGAGGATGACATGCTTACAGAAACTGTGGAGTCCTTCCTTCGGGAAACTTACAGGTGGAAGATTCGATATGCTGCTGCAGCCACACCCAGTGAGTGCATTGTCGATACACTGGCCAATAACAATTCGGAGTAGTACCCCAATGTCACAAAAGGTATCCATGTCCTTCTAGCCATGCCAGTGTCTACTGCATCAGCTGATCGGTCGTTTAGCTCCATGAGACAGCTAAAACATACGCAATGTCACAAGAGGTATCCATGTCCTTCTAGCCATGCCAGTGTCTACTGCATCAGCTGATCGGTCGTTTAGTTCCATGAGACAGCTAAAACATACGCAATGTCACAAGAGGTATCCATGTCCTTCTAGCCATGCCAGTGTCTACTGCATCAGCTGATCGGTCGTTTAGCTCCATGAGACAGCTAAAACATACGCAATGTCACAAGAGGTATCCATGTCCTTCTAGCCATGCCAGTGTCTACTGCATCAGCTGATCGGTCGTTTAGCTCCATGAGACAGCTAAAACATACGCAATGTCACAAGAGGTATCCATGTCCTTCTAGCCATGCCAGTGTCTACTGCATCAGCTGATCGGTCGTTTAGTTCCATGAGACAGCTAAAACATACGCAATGTCACAAGAGGTATCCATGTCCTTCTAGCCATGCCAGTGTCTACTGCATCAGCTGATCGGTCGTTTAGCTCCATGAGACAGCTAAAACATACGCAATGTCACAAGAGGTATCCATGTCCTTCTAGCCATGCCAGTGTCTACTGCATCAGCTGATCGGTCGTTTAGTTCCATGAGACGGCTAAAACATACGCCAGGGCAATGATGTCAACAGAGATTGTCTGGATTGGGATTGATGAATATTCTCCATGACAGAGACATCAGTGCTGAATTAGTTGTAGATACATTCGCTAAGAAGAAAGAGAGACGTGTATCACTACGTTTATTCCCGATTGAATTAAATATGCATATGTTAACGAATTCGAGTGTGTTATATATTTAGCATGCATTTACCTTAGGAATATATGCAGTGTATTTAGTAGTCTATATTAATTTATTTAAGCTCTAGTATTTAATAATTATATAGAGACGAAAATTAAAAGCTTATATATAATTATGAACACCCTCGAGTCTGTTCCAGGCAATAACGGATAACGTGTCTTACTCATGGATCCAGACATAAATAAGCTTTATTTAATGTCGCATATAAACAAGTATTATGTCGCAAGCCCAGAATGACAATTTATTTAAAAGCATTAACCCTTTCAACACCACAGACCTCTAAATAGGCTTACAAAAAGTGTAGATCCAGATGAGCCGGCTCGTGACGAGCCGTCTCATCAGGATCTGCACTTTTTGCCAGTGATATGACTATTTTTAGACATAATTACCCATTTTGATAAATGAACTTGTCCAAATGTGATTTTCTGATTCATTTATTGGTTTATGAATATCATGGACCAGTCCATGTGAGTTACTTGGTGTTGAATGGGTTAAGAGACCATCCATGTATTCCCTGACTAATATGTAATTTGTGCAGCGTTAGAGATTTTACTTCCGATTTTGATTTTGATCAATTGTTCTCTAAAAAGGTATGTCTGGGTAAAATTCAATCTTATAGATAACTTTAGAACGATACATCGAAAAAATAAAAACCTAGGTAATTAGTTTCAATATTAGATGTTTAACCCATTCAACACCACAGACCTCTAAATAGGCTTACAAAAAGTGTAGATCCAGATGAGCCGGCTCGTAACGAGCCGTCTCATCAGGATCTGCACTTTTTGCCAGTAATATTACTATTTTTAGACACAATTACCCATTTTGATAAATGAACTGGTCCAAATGTAAATTTCCTTATTAATTTATTGGTCTAAGAATATCATGGACCAGTCCATGTCAGTTACTTGGTGATGAAAGGGTTAAGTAGACAAATCTTGATTCTTACATTCTCCATAATTACTTGCATACTGTTTGGTGTTTACTTAGATTATTTTCAGGCAGTGTTAGTCAGTGATAAATGAATATGAAATGTCATCAGAGCTCATCCATAAAAAATACCCAACTTTTCCTGGGGGGAATTACCACAAACCCCCTTTCGGAAAGGGGATACCCCTCCCAAACCCACCCTCATCGCTACCCGGGTCGAGCGAATGATGCCTTCGCCATCGAATGTGTGTACACTCAAAATATCCCAAGAAACGCCCCTGGCAGCACATTGTATATATGTAAACAAAGTGCGTAGTACATTGTAAGCATGTATATACAGTGTGTAGTACATTGTAAGGATGTATATACAGTGTGTAGTACATTGTAAGCATGTATATACAGTGTGTAGTACATTGTAAGCATGTATATACAGTGTGTAGTACATTGTAAGGATGTATATACAGTGTGTAGTACATTGTAAGGATGTATATACAGTGTGTAGTACATTGTAAGGATGTATATACAGTGTGTAGTACATTGTAAGCATGTATATACAGTGCGTAGTACATTGTAAGCATGTATATACAGTGTGTAGTACATTGTATGGATGTATATACAGTGTGTAGTACATTGTAAGCATGTATATACAGTGTGTAGTACATTGTAAGGATGTATATACAGTGTGCAGTACATTGTAAGCATGTATATACAGTGTGTAGTACATTGTAAGGATGTATATACAGTGTGTAGCACATTGTAAGCATGTATATACAGTGCATAGTACAGTGTAAGGATGTATATACAGTGTGTAGTACATTGTAAGGATGTAAATACAGTGTGTAGTACATTGTAAGGATGTATATACAGTGTGTAGTACATTGTAAGGATGTATATACAGTGTGCAGTACATTGTAAGGATGTATATACAGTGCATAGTACAGTGTAAGCATGTATATACAGTGTGTAGTACATTGTAAGGATGTATATACAGTGTGTAGTACATTGTAAGCATGTATATACAGTGTGTAGTACATTGTAAGGATGTATATACAGTGTGTAGTACATTGTAAGCATGTATATACAGTGTGTAGTACATTGTAAGCATGTATATACAGTGTGTAGTACATTGTAAGCATGTATATACAGTGTGTAGTACATTGTAAGCATGTATATACAGTGTGTAGTACATTGTAAGGATGTATATACAGTGCTAGTACATTGTAAGGATGTATATACAGTGTGTAGTACATTGTAAGGATGTATATACAGTGTGTAGTACATTGTAAGGATGTATATACAGTGTGTAGTACATTGTAAGGATGTATATACAGTGAGTAGTACATTGTAAGCATGTATATACAGTGTGTAGTACATTGTAAGGATGTATATACAGTGTGTAGTACATTGTAAGGATGTATATACAGTGTGTAGCACATTGTAAGCATGTATATACAGTGTGTATGTAGCACATTGTAAGGATGTATATGCAGTGTGTAGTACATTGTGAGCATGTATATACAGTGTGTAGTACATTGTAAGGATGTATATACAGTGCATAGTACATTGTAAGGATGTATATACAGTGTGTAGTACATTGTAAGCATGTATATACAGTGTGTAGTACATTGTAAGGATGTATATACAGTGTGTAGTACATTGTAAGGATGTATATACAGTGTGTAGTACATTGTAAGCATGTATATACAGTGTGTAGTACATTGTAAGCATGTATATACAGTGTGTAGTACATTGTAAGGATGTATATACAGTGAGTAGTACATTGTAAGCATGTATATACAGTGTGTAGTACATTGTAAGGATGTATATACAGTGTGTAGCACATTGTAAGGATGTATATACAGTGTGTAGTACATTGTAAGCATGTATATACAGTGTGTAGTACATTGTAAGCATGTATATACAGTGTGTAGTACATTGTAAGGATGTATATACAGTGTGTAGTACATTGTAAGCATGTATATACAGTGCATAGTACAGTGTAAGCATGTATATACAGTGTGTAGTACATTGTAAGGATGTATATACAGTGCATAGTACATTGTAAGGATGTATATACAGTGTGTAGTACATTGTAAGGATGTATATACAGTGTGTAGTACATTGTAAGCATGTATATACAGTGTGTAGTACATTGTAAGCATGTATATACAGTGTGTAGTACATTGTAAGGATGTATATACAGTGTGTAGTACATTGTAAGGATGTATATACAGTGTGTAGTACATTGTAAGGATGTATATACAGTGAGTAGTACATTGTAAGCATGTATATACAGTGTGTAGTACATTGTAAGGATGTATATACAGTGTGTAGTACATTGTAAGGATGTATATACAGTGTGTAGCACATTGTAAGCATGTATATACAGTGTGTATGTAGCACATTGTAAGGATGTATATACAGTGTGTAGTACATTGTAAGGATGTATATACAGTGAGTAGTACATTGTAAGCATGTATATACAGTGTGTAGTACATTGTAAGGATGTATATACAGTGTGTAGTACATTGTAAGGATGTATATACAGTGTGTAGCACATTGTAAGCATGTATATACAGTGTGTATGTAGCACATTGTAAGGATGTAAAAAAAAAATTTAATATAGTGTGTAGTACATTGTAAGCATGTATATACAGTGTGTATGTAGCACATTGTAAGGATGTAAAAAAAAAATTTAATATAGTGTGTAGTACATTGTAAGCATGTATATACAGTGTGCAGTACATTGTAAGGATGTAAATATTGCGTGAATCACATTGGAATGAGTAAATACGGCATGCAGCACATACAGAGATTAATAGGACATTTGTTCAAAACCTATGCAAATTTATATATTATGTAAATTTAGCAAGAAAGTAACAGCATCATTTAACCCTTTCAACACCACAGACCTCTAAATAGGCTTACAAAAAGTGTAGATCCAGATGAGCCGGCTCGTGACGAGCCGTCTCATCAGGATCTGCACTTTTTGCCAGTGATATGACTATTTTTAGACATAATTACCCATTTTGATAAATGAACTTGTCCAAATGTGATTTTCTGATTCATTTATTGGTTTATGAATATCATGGACCAGTCCATGTGAGTTACTTGGTGTTGAACCATTTATGCTCTTCTGAAAATGTATCCATGCCTTTCCATTGGACTTTGATCATGTATTGTTTGCTAAAAATAAGTTGTCTGTCATATTTAATGCAATAAATCCATTGAATTGAATTGAGCATTGTAATGAGGTAAATAGTGTACAGCACATTGGAAACGCTTATTCCATCTTTAAAGGAAAGCAACTTCCTACGTCATTGTTGAAATTATTATCACTTTCAGTCTACGAAAACAGATATAAAGTCTGGTAAACAGAGTGCCACCCCTGTCCCTAGGGGCCCATCTAGCCGTGGTAAGACGTCAGGTAGTCAAGGGGACAGAGAGAAAATGGGCTCACCATCTAGCATGCTGCAAGGTTCCATGGGTCATGAGGACCCGATTATTGACAGAAAATACAAAGAAAAGCTGTATTTACAGGTATGATATATTGCAAGCTTTCTCTTAATCTATTTGACTACATGAACTTCTGTGTGTCTCCGTCAACTGCTGTATGTGTGTCTCTGTGAACATCTGTTAGTCTCTATCAACTTATGTGTGTCTCCTCCATCAACTTTTGTGTGTCTCCTCCATTAACTTCTGTGTGTGTCACTGGGAACTTCTGTATGTCTCCTCTGTCAACTTCAATGTGTCTCCCCCATCAACTTCTGTGTGTGTCTCCTCCATCAACTTATGTGTGTCTCCTCCATCAACTTATGTGTGTCTCCTCCATCAACTTATGTGTGTCTCCTCCATCAACTTATGTGTGTCTCCTCCATCAACTTATGTGTGTCTCCTCCATCAACGTATGTGTGTCTCCTCCATCAACGTATGTGTGTCTCCTCCATCAATGTATGTGTGTCTCCTCCATCAACTTATGTGTATCTCCTCCATCAACTTCTGTGTGTCTCCATCAACTTCTGTGTGTCTCCATCAACTTCTCTGTGTATCTCCGTCAATTTCTGTGTGTGTCTCCATCAACTGCTTTGCGTCTCCATCAACTTATGTGTGCCACTGTCAACATATATGTGTCCCTGTCAACTTCTGTGTTTCTCCGTCAACTTCAGTGTATCTCCGTCAATTTCTCTGTGTCTGCATCAACTTCTGTGTAACTCCATCAACTTCTGTGTGTCTCCATCAATTTCTCTGTGTATCTCTGTCAATTTCTGTGTGTGTCTCCATCAACTTCTCTGTCTCTTATCAATTTCTAAAGATGATCATGAGGTGGTGGGTGCTGTATAACTAGGAGGTTCACATAATGCATAATACTTACACAAACAAACATAAAACAAAGACAAACATAAAACAAATAAGAACATGACCCCCCTATGTATAGACTACAATTATGAGAGAGAGGGTCACTTTTCGATGCCATGGAATAATGACCCCCTGGAATGGGTCTCTGTCTGTATCATTGCACTATCCTCCAAAAATCTAAAATGACTTAATCTCTTCAGGAGGCGTCGCTCATATGGGCAACCAGTAGTGACGATAAAAAATGTAAAACACACTCACACTATGGATGCTCTTCTACAGCAGAAATTGATGTATATTTCTTTAACAAATTTAATTAATATGTTATCCACTTATTATAGCAAACTATTCTTATCATGATTATTCATATTCTCTTAAAAATTAATCTTTCCAGAAAATGTGCACAATTATGTAAAATGTTGTTAACAATTGTAATTCTGACTATTGTGGATCATATTATGCCTTATCTTCTTTGCCACAGGTGTGAAAAGCAATAAAACCTTATTTTTAGGGAACTGCAACCAACAGTGACATTTCCTGTGTTCCCAATACACTGGTTACATGTTTTATATCATTCATAATAAGTAATATTTTAATATTGTATGAGCAAGGACAGACAACATTATACTTTATAACGTGTGCCTCCCTATCTATTCAGTGCAAGAAACTGTTCCATGCATACATGTAGAATGTGACCCCCATAATGTAGATTATCTGATTGAGGGTAGGTCACTTTTCCATGCCATAGAATAATGACCCCTCTGTATGTAAACTATACAAGTGAAGGGTGTCACTTTTCCATGCCATAGAATAATGACCCCCCTATATGTAGATTATCCGAGTGAAGGCAGATCAAACTTCCAATGCCATAGAATAATGTCCCCCTATAATTATGTAAACTATGTGAGTGAGTGGGTCACTTTTCGTCCCTTTTCCATGCCATAAAATAATGACCACCCTATGTTTACACAGTACGAGTGACGGCGGGTCACTTTTCCATGCCATAGAATAATGACCCCCCTGTGTGTAAACTATATGAGTGAGGGGGTCACTTTTCCATGCTATAGAATAATGACCCCCCCTATGTTTAAACTGTACAAGTGAGGGGGGGTCGTTATTTTCTATGGCTCATATAGTTAATATACAGGAGGGTCATTATTCTACGGCATGGAAAAGTGACCCCTTCACTCATATAGTTAATATACAGGAGGGTCATTATTCTATATGGCATGGAAAAGTGACCCCCTTCACTCATATAGTTAATATACAGGACATGGAAAAATGACCACTCTCACTCTTACTGTGTATACATAGGGGGGACATTATTCTATGGCATGGAAAAGTTTCTTGCACTGGGAGGCACACGTTATAAAACATAATGTTATCTGTCCTTGCTCATACAATAATAAAATATTATGTATTATGAATGAAATAAAACATGTAACACAGGAAGTGTCACAGTTGATTGCAGTGCTCCAACAATAAGGTTGTTTGCTTTATTATGGCAATTTTCACACCTGTGGCAAAATTAGTTAGCCACACCAGTCATAATTATAATGGTTTATAACAGCATATTATATAGTTGTACATATTATCTGGAAAGTTTAAGAGAACATGCATGAATATGATTAGAATGGTTAGTACTGTGCTATTTTATGGTATTTATTTTGAGCTGCATGGTTTCAAATGCCAATTAAGTTGGGTGTGGGTCTTTTTTCATACATAAATTCAATATAATTTTATTGATAATTGTTAATTTTATAGCTTATGCAATTATTAATAAAATATATTGATAACATAATAGTCATTGTTTTTGTAGGCTTTGTGGATGGGGGGGGAGTCATTATAAGGGGGGTCATTATTCTATATGACACCGGAATAAATGTATCGGTCGTCAACTGAAATAACTCAAAGTCGTGACATGCAAATGAATTACATGACAATTAAGAAGATATATAACTGTTGATTTACGCGTGTCCAGTGCACTCTCTGGTGCGCATCTGTGACTCCCTTTGTAAGCCATTATTTGGAATTAGGCGACACTCAAAACAGCAGGTTTCAACATTAGTTGCAAAATACCCGTGTTCTATTATGCATTATATATCCTGAAGGCTGGCGACTGTCAAATCACTCCTATGACAATATTTGTGCTCGTCAATTCTGGGCATAATGAGGCAGGCAGTTTATACAGCTACAAGAATGTGCAATGCCGGTGACACCGGAATGGATTCGTCTTCCGAAACTCTGTTGTTTATTTCTAGTGTATTTAACTCTTTCAACACCAAGTAATTGACATGGACTGGTCCATGATACTCTTAGACCAATAAATGAATAAGAAAATTACATTCGGACCAGTTCATTTATCAAGATGGGTAATTTTGTCTAAAATTAGTAATACTACTGGCAAAAAGTGCAGATCCTGATGAGCCGGCTCGTCACGAGCCGGCTCATCTGGATCTACACTTTTTGTAAGCCTATATAGATGTCTGTGGTGTTGAAAGGGTTAATTTGTTTTCTGTATAATTTTTATTCTGGTTTCAAATTATATTGCAACAGGTCCGAATAAATATTCTCAGCTTCCATTGCACAAAAATTTAACACTTTATTGTGCATAAAATCGCGATTTTAAAACAATTTCGCTGAATCAGTCATATAATTTATATTTTGAGCACTGTATTGCCTTAGATGGAAACTGTTGTTATGATGTCACACAGGTAACAGAAATGGCGACGCTATCATTTGACTAATTTTAAATTGCTATACAAGATTTGTTTTTTGATTTACAAGTATTATGAATAAGTATAAACATGCTTAATCTATTATAGGCCATGACAACATTGTTGACGCTTTTCCTTTAATATGACCTGTTTTTCCTTGTAATCAGAGTACCGTATTTACTCGCCTATAAGACGGGGATATTTCCCGCTGATTTAAGGCTCAAAGTCATGGTCCCGTCTTATAAGCGGGTCACAAAACACATGACCTATTTTGTGTGTAACTGTGGATTGTGATTGTTTGTGTAACTGTGACTGAATTTCACGAGTAACCACAAACAAACTTAATAGGTTGATACCACAGTAAATGTGTTAGATGTTATCCATATGGTAATTAGGAAAGAAAATTTCTTCAACTTGCACTGGCCAAAATTGTTTGTTCTGCTGTAAATTTTATCAACCCGTCTTATATGCGAGTCCATGCCAAAACCACAGATTACAGAACCAAAGTAGGGGGTCGTCTTATAGGCGAGTCGCCTTATAGGCGAGTAAATACGGTAATCGTAATTTCATTTTCAGGAGCATACATATATGTATATTTTTTATTCATTGGTGTATTTTTTTCTGATTTCAGACATTCACAATTCTTGGAGAGGCAATAGATAAAATGGATTTTGTGTTTCATAAAATAATTTATAGCGATACCAATAGACTGCCTCTACAACCATAACAGTAACCTTGACTTCTACAAGTCTAGCAATGAATGCCACTGGCCATAACATTATTACTGTGATATATCTGACATTATAAACTTACATGCAAGCCAATATATAATTATGTCAATCTAACATTATACATGTACAATCTACATCCGTTATCTCAAAGTCAGTTATGTCAAATTTACCAGTTATATCAAAGTCCCCTTTCAAATCTTATCATTTTGTATATAACTTTAACCCATTCAACACCAAGTAACTCACATGGACTGGTCCATGATATTTTTAGACCAATAAATTAATAACAAAATTACATTTGGATCAGTTCATTTATCAAAATGGGTAAAAAAATTCTAAAAATAGTTATTTTACTTGAAAAAAGTGCAGATCCTGATGAGACGGCTCGTTACGAGCCGGCTCATCTGGATCTACACTTTTTTGTAAGCCAATTTAGAGGTATGTGGTGTTGAAAGGGTTAAGCTACGTTTATGTCAAATTTCGTTAAGTCAAATGTTTCGTTAAATCAAATTCCTTTTCTGATCATTTCAGTATAAATAGGCAGTATTTCACAATCGTAATGTCGAAGTCCCAGTGTGTAGCTGAAATGCGACTTTCATTAGTCAAATTTACCTGATATAAAATGTTACGACAAGGCATTTAAATTCCACATTGCCTCTTCTCTCCCTCATGGCGATGGATTCCATATTAATATAAGTTGTAAGAACTTGTTTCGCAATCAAACTAAAATAAATTTGTATAAACTAATTAACCAATAATTGTATAAAACAAAAACAGGTAATCATTATAAATATAAATAATTAATTAGTTTGTTTTGGCTCAAATTAACACATTTCCGCCTGTCAATAATGAGTGAAACATGCTGAGCGATATGTACATGTACAGTACATTTGTATCTTACTCCGACAACAATGGAATGTCTTTCCCATGTACAATTTAAGCAATCAGACGCGACGACCCAATTCAACAGAAAAAGGAAGACTATCTGGGTATCATTTTATTACTGCACCATTAATACATCAGCGATTTTGTTATCACAATTTCGTAGGTACATGATATTTACATGTATGTCTGCATTTACTCAATATTAAATACGATATTATGGTGTTTTTAATCATGTGTGTCCTTGCCATGGTTATATGGGAATTACTGGAAACATTTTCGGAAATATCGGTTATGTCAATGTTCGACATAGCATATGTAGACTGTAAGAATGAACTAATGTTGTACTACTCAGGCCACAATTAAGAGAAAGAATGTTTCCCATTTCCCGACCCCGATTTTGAAGTTGGGTAGATAGAGAGGAATACATTTTTTTTCAAATCATGATAGCGTCAGTGAAATAATAACTAACAACTGTCAGACACATGCTTATATGTGTAATTTAACGCATTCAACACCAAGTAACTTACTTACATGGACTGGTCCATGATATTCATAAACCAATAAATGAATCAGAAAATCACATTTGGACAAGTTCATTTATCAAAATGGGTAATTATGTCTAAAAATAGTCATATCACTGGCAAAAAGTGCAGATCCTGATGAGACGGCTCGTCACGAGCCGGCTCATCTGGATCTACACTTTTTGTAAGCCTATTTAGAGGTATGTGGTGTTGAAAGGGTTAAGCATGGTGTTGACTGCTGGGTAGTCTGCAATCAATCCAGTGCACCTCTCAATGAGTGGTGAGGCTGAGATTTATTACATTGAAGTAATGGACATTGGATAATGTTTGTAGTGTTTAACTCATTCAACCCCAAGTATCTGACATGGACTGGTCCATGATATTTTCAGACCAATAAATTAATAAGAAAATTACCTTTGGACCAGTTCATTTATCAAAATGGGTAATTTTATCTAAAAATAGTAATAATTATTACTGGCAAAAAAGTGCAGATCCTGATGAGACGGCTCGTCACGAGCCGGCTCATCTGGATCTACACTTTTCATAAGCCTATTTAGAGGCCTGTGGTGTTGAAAGGGTTAATATTATATATACCACATAATTATTATCATGCTGTTTCATTATTTTTCTATCTCTTTTACTACCTATTCATCTACATTAGATTTTATGTTGTGGATTGGAGGTTTATAACTATCAATTGGTAATGTGCATGCTTATCAGCCCAACATTTCACTTATAATTGTCTATTGTATTTTGTACATGTTCATGATGTTCACAAATTTCCAATATTAACCCTTTCAACACCACAGGCCTCTAAATAGGCTTCTAAGATACCCCCCTTCAGGTGATGATCGTACCTACAATTGCTGTCCCATTACGTAATACATGTAAAACCCAGTCAGTGACGTCCTTGCCACACTGTAGAAACCTGAAAAACAAGGAACAGTTTGAGATTTCGCTGTTGATATGAACATCATAGGAAGCCAGACAATTCGAGGGAGCGATCCCACAGCAGTTAGTTCAAGTATCAGATATTTGTTGTCAAGTCCCATTGAAACAACTGATGCCTTAAAGTCAGCCACGATGCATCATGTAACGATTTTAGTTGCCGAGAATCAGCCCACACACCATGACAATGTCTAGTGTGACGAGGGATTATTCAAAACTGTGTGGGCAAGTTATATTAAATGAAACAGTAGTACACATCATCATGTTCTCACAACCGGTGCTTCAAAGTATTTTCTATTCATATGTAGACATACTAATAAACTATATTGCATGTGAAGAAGTGTATGCTACCAGTGGTATCATACATTCTTCGTATGCACCAAAGGTCAAAATATTTAAATATTTTTGAGCCGAAACCCGCTTCATAGTAAAAGTGAAAGTTTCCTCGCAATCACCTTCCTAGTGCTACATGTGGTCGCAGCTTCATTTGCTTTTGGGTAGTAATAATGAACAATAATGACACAAAGCAGTTGTGTGTGAAAATGTCATTTTATTAAAAATTACCAAAAAGTAGAATATATATATATATACAGTCCAAAGTTATTTTGTTTTAAAGACAAAAGCAAAGGTGGGTGCGAAAATACCGCCACAAACAACTAGTTGTATGACGATGAGTTGTGCACCCCCACCCCCAAGACCATATGTAGCATATGCAACATCAGAAACACTAACATTCATCTTAACTAAAGAAACATTTATAACATTGCACAAGTACTGTATGTATATAACATACGAGTTGCAGCCTTGTACGAGGATGTAACATAATAATGCAAGTTGATAGTAATCTACAAAACATGTAACTGATCATAATTATCCAAAACCTTTACATTAAACACATACAAGCTGTAAGCAGGCATCAATTGTAGACGTGTATATACAGAGTGGCTTTATCCACAAAGCAGTCTTATGCTAGACTTTGTGAAATACAACCTAAAACGTTTGTGTATACATGTACCAAACAGTCTTATGCTGAACCTGGTACTTAAACAGCCAATATAAAGAACCCGTCTTATACTAGGCAAATCTTGACACTTACTAATACTAAACATTTTACTAAGCTAGTCGTGCACGCTGTACAATCTCAAACATTGGTGTAACCATACCCCACACACGGTTTGGTAATAACAAGTAACCTTATTGGATACTCATGTACTTAACATAAAACACATGAAATACACCAGAACCATCTATACAGCTAGAGCAGCTGCTTAAATACACCAGAACCATCTATACAGCTAGAGCAGCTGCTTAAATACACCAGAACCATCTATACAGCTAGAGCAGCTGCTTAAATACACCAGAACCATCTATACAGCTAGAGCAGCTGCTTAAATACACCAGAACCATCTATACAGCTAGAGCAGCTGCTTAAATACACCAGAACCATCTATACAGCTAGAGCAGCTGCTTAAATACACCAGAACCATCTATACAGCTAGAGCAGCTGCTTAAATACACCAGAAACATCTATACAGCTAGAGCAGCCTTTTGCTGAACTCTACATTGCTTCCCAACACAACATGCAGCGAGTTGTCTCATACAAGTGATGCATAGATACGTTAACCTTTTTAGCGCCTACTATTTAATAGATCAACTGCGATACATGGCAAACGTACATAGTGTTGTAGGGCGTCGGAGTTACATCGACTCATTTTTTTAATCCTATCCTCCGAGGATGGGAAATTGGGATTCTAAAACCTGAAGTGAACTCTGTAACCAAAAATGCAACCTCTGACTCGTTATTACCAGCTAAATACTGTCGCAGGATGTTACATTTTACCGGCGTTGGTACTAGAGTTGTTGGTCCGAAAGGACCGATCTGCAGAAGGGCCTCAGACGACGGACCGGGCAGCGGCATTATTTCCCTCCCGCTTATTTCCTAGTGCAAAGCAACTAAACATGAGATGTTTTTTGCCACAGTGGCTACAGGTATGTGCAAATTTGCATGGTACATAGCTACAGCCAGAGGGTTAATTATACCCCTGGCATACTTTAGTCCGCACAGGGCCAGACCGGGGCCTACCCTGTTGGGCAACAGACGGCATGGTGGAACCTGATCCATAATTCTGCATGTATTACCCCCCACGGCAATGCCTGTGTCTGCCGGTGGGCACGGAAATTTCTATCATACATATTAAATGCCGCTGTCCCATATGCCCTCTCAAGGTCCCTAACCAAATTAATATATGCTAATAAACCTGCTATTTCTGCAGGCAACTTCTGTACATAAATATCAATAAATACATGAAATGCTGTTAGCCATTGACCTATTGTCAGCAGTTTGTTTGGCTGTTTTGTCGTTATGGCTAATTTGCCATCTTCATGTATCACTAGAGTGTCATCTTCCGAAATTGTTTGCTTCGGTAGTAAGAGGCTCATTTCCACAGTCATTGTTCCATATGGCCTGTTTGACCTTGTCAGGCACAAGAACTCCCAACGACAAGTTATATGAAACAATGTTATTCATAGGTACTGCAACTGGAGGTGGCTGGTCCTCGTCCACATGTAATGCAGCACTAACCCTTTGTAGTGCCGTTGGTTGAACCTCTGGCTGTGGTGGTGCCTGCATGTCTGGTTGTGTTGTTGTTTCACTAGGTGGCGGAGGTGCAAGTTTTGGAATGACTCCCCTCTGTTCCAGGGAATCAATCACGGCAGTAACAATGTCCTCTGTGGCTACCTGCCTAGACTGTGTAGTCGGTTGAGGGTTCTTCATCTGGTTGGCTTCCACTGGCTGGATAAGTGACGTGGACTGGCCTACAGGTTGTCGACTCCCTGACAATAACGTACGGTGGGAACGCTTAGCGCCGCCGGATGCATTCCGGATGGCAGATGACTGTGATACTGTGCCTGCCTAACTTTTTGGCCGGGCGGCTTGTGATGCCAGTTTCTGTTTGGCTGGCATCTGTAAAGGGAGAAATATCATTACCAATTGAGACTAAGTCGCCCGGATAACACTTGAGCCGCCAGTCAGCAGCAGCAATGTAGCAACTTAGCAGTAGCAGCAGCAATGTAGCAACTTATTATTGGCTACTTTCCAATTGAAACATTATTACGGTCCTGTACTACACGGACTACCACGTAAGAATAATAACCCAATGAATTCCATCAGGATAACCTGCATATAGTACGGCCCTGTACAACCAGGGCTACAACGTACGTATACTAATGTATAATAGAGTAATACACAGTGACACAGACATGTTGTCCTTTGACGTACGGCCATCGCCATAATACCCATGCATTTCTACGGCCCAGTAACTGGGTTTGCCACAGCAGTGTGAACAAGTCTACGGCCAGCAACGCACTGGCTACTACATAGACCTCACAGTGACCGAACCTCCATATACTATTCAATGAAACTTGAACAAATGATATGTAATCAGATCCTACCATTTTCCTTTTATGAGAACCAGCGACAGACTCGAATCACACAATCACGTAAGCTACGGAAGTATTTCGGGTATCCAACTTCCGTAGACAAATGAATTCCATCATTCGCCAGCAAACCCCTGTGTCACCAATATATTATGGGCGCATTCGAGTCCGATATCAAATGGTCTAGTGCTAAATTCGTTTCGGAATTACACGTTCATTATATGCAACAAATGGTGCACGTTCCCTCCGCAAGAGTTGGGCAACTACAACTGTTCTTACATCCAATCCGTGTATTAGGAACGACGCATGTGCAAATAAATCCTTTGCAACACATAAATCATTAGAACCAATATCCAGAATTATTAAATATGCACCTTTTAAAACACAATCTACAGAATGTAATGTTCTAGTGTCACATAAACGTAACACCACCAAATCCGCGATACACAATGTTATATGTCTGATAATCTAAGCCAAGATTATGGCGCGAGTCGTCTGCGCCGACAACGTTTTGTAAACGCCGCACAAAACTATGACCAAAAATTACAACACGCTTCTTATCAACATCGGCCATTTTACTATGCAGCCAAGCGTGTGTACTGCCGCGTCTGCAGAACACGCATCCAGTTTTCCGTTCAAAATACATCGTACGCTGAAGGTCTTTCAAATATTATCTGCAGATTTTTTACACAAAGCTGCCCTGTATTTCTGTTTGTCTGCTGCGGCTATCACCTGCTCACGTGGTACACGCAGCCGAGCTATCTGTGCGCACAGGGGCTTGCGCGGCAAGTACCTTGTAAAGGGGTTTGTCAGCTTAGAAGTTCTAGCCCATCTACGATAAGCCATATTATAATATGCCTGTGAAATAACAGTTGCAAAACTGTTCTAGGAAATTCTGCAATGTTGAAATAATATCTTCATTTCAGTTGTATATCTAATGATCACTGATCAGTGGTAGACAGTCGGTGGTGACTGATCACTGATCAGTGGTAGACAGTCGGTGGTGAATGATCACTGATCAGTGGATGACCATCTGTGATGAATGATCAGTGGACGACAATCGGTAGTGAATGATCACTGAGTAGTGGGAGACAGTGTGTGATGAATGATCAGTGGATGACAATCTGTGATGAATGATCAGTGGACGACAGTCGGTAGTGAATGATCACTGATCAGTGGGAGACAGTCTGCGATGAATGATCAGTGGAGGACAATCTGTGATGAATGATCAGTGGACGACAGTCGGTAGTGAATGATCACTGATCAGTGGGAGACAGTATGCGATGAATGATCAGTGGATGACAATCTGTGATGAATGATCAGTGGATGATAGTCTGTGATGAATGATCAGTGGACGACAGTCGGTAGTGAATGATCACTGAGTAGTGGGCGACAGTCGGTAGTGAATGATCACTGAGTAGTGGGAGACAGTCTGTGACGAATGATCAGTGGATGATAGTCTGTGATGAATGATCAGTGGATGACAGTCGGTAGTGAATGATCACTGAGTAGTGGACGACAGTCGGTAGTGAATGATCACTGAGTAGTGGGCGACAGTCGGTGGTGAATGATCACTGAGTAGTGGGAGACAGTCGGTAGTGAATGATCACTGAGTAGTGGGAGACAGTCGGTAGTGAATGATCACTGAGTAGTGGACGACAGTCGGTAGTGAATGATCACTAAGTAATGGACGACAGTCGGTAGTGAATGATCACTGAGTAGTGGACGACAGTCGGTAGTGAATGATCACTGAGTAGTGGGCGACAGTCGGTAGTGAATGATCACTGAGTAGTGGGCGACAGTCGGTAGTGAATGATCACTGAGTAGTGGGAGACAGTCGGTAGTGAATGATCACTGAGTAGTGGGCGACAGTCGGTAGTGAATGATCACTGAGTAGTGGGAGACAGTCGGTAGTGAATGATCACTGAGTAGTGGGCGACAGTATGCGATGAATAATCAGTGGATGACAGTCGGTAGTGAATGATCACTGAGTAGTGGGAGACAGTCTGTGACGAATGATCAGTGGATGATAGTCTGTGATGAATGATCAGTGGATGACAGTCGGTAGTGAATGATCACTGAGTAGTGGGAGACAGTCTGTGACGAATGATCAGTGGATGATAGTCTGTGATGAATGATCAGTGGATGACAGTCGGTAGTGAATGATCACTGAGTAGTGGGAGACAGTCTGTGACGAATGATCAGTGGATGATAGTCTGTGATGAATGATCAGTGGATGACAGTCGGTAGTGAATGATCACTGAGTAGTGGGAGACAGTCTGTGACGAATGATCAGTGGATGATAGTCTGTGATGAATGATCAGTGGATGACAGTCGGTAGTGAATGATCACTGAGTAGTGGGAGACAGTCTGTGACGAATGATCACTGAGTAGTGGGCGACAGTCTGTGATGAATGATCACTGAGTAGTGGGAGACAGTCGGTGATGAATGATCACTGAGTAGTGGGCGACAGTCGGTAGTGAATGATCACTGAGTAGTGGGAGACAGTCGGTGGTGAATGATCACTGAGTAGTGGGAGACAGTCGGTGATGAATGATCACTGAGTAGTGGGCGACAGTCGGTAGTGAATGATCACTGAGTAGTGGGAGACAGTCGGTGGTGAATGATCACTGAGTAGTGGGAGACAGTCGGTGATGAATGATCACTGAGTAGTGGGCGACAGTCGGTAGTGAATGATCACTGAGTAGTGGGAGACAGTCGGTGGTGAATGATCACTGAGTAGTGGGAGACAGTCGGTGATGAATGATCACTGAGTAGTGGGCGACAGTCGGTAGTGAATGATCACTGAGTAGTGGGAGACAGTCGGTGGTGAATGATCACTGAGTAGTGGGAGACAGTCGGTGATGAATGATCACTGAGTAGTGGGAGACAGTCTGTGATGAATGATCACTGAGTAGTGGGCGACAGTCTGTGATGAATGATCACTGAGTAGTGGATGACAGTCGGTGGTGAATGATCACTGATCAGGAGATGACAATCGGCGAGTAGTAGACCCGTCTCTTTGGATGCAAAGTAAATCATTTGCATATAAGGCAAACCAAAGTAGGTCACGCACGTGTGTGTTTATTTTTAGTATATGCGTCATTATAGAGACACCTCTTTATTGATGACGTATGTGTATTGCCCAATATCAGTTACTGCGCATGTGTGGCCATTTTGGATTGCACAATATATAACTCATTTGCATATGACGTATGAAGTCGTGTCTGTTTTCGGCGTATTAATGTAGTCAGTGAAAGATGAATGTGTTTCAACATGTACATTTTAGTTATAAAAGTAGTTATTATTCAACATGTAGAATGATTACTGATCAGTGGACGATAGTCGGTAGTGAATGATCACTGAGTAGTGGACGTCAGTCGGTAGTGAATGATCACTGAGTAGTGCGAGACAGTCTGCGATGAATGATCAGTGGATAACAATCTGCGACGAATGATCAGTGGATGACAGTCTGCGATGAATGATCAGTGGACGACAGTCTGTGATGAATGATCACTGAGTAGTGGGAGACAGTCGGTGATGAATGATCACTGAGTAGTGGGCGACAGTCGGTAGTGAATGATCACTGAGTAGTGGGAGACAGTCGGTGATGAATGATCACTGAGTAGTGGGAGACAGTCTGTGATGAATGATCACTGAGTAGTGGGCGACAGTCTGTGATGAATGATCACTGAGTAGTGGGCGACAGTCTGTGATGAATGATCACTGAGTAGTGGGCGACAGTCTGTGATGAATGATCACTGAGTAGTGGGCGACAGTCTGTGATGAATGATCACTGAGTAGTGGGCGACAGTCTGTGATGAATGATCACTGAGTAGTAGGCGACAGTCTGTGATGAATGATCACTGAGTAGTGGCGACAGTCTGTGATGAATGATCACTGAGTAGTGGGCGACAGTCTGTGATGAATGATCACTGAGTAGTGGGCGACAGTCTGTGATGAATGATCACTGAGTAGTGGGAGACAGTCTGTGATGAATGATCACTGAGTAGTGGGAGACAGTCGGTAGTGAATGATCACTGAGTAGTGGGAGACAGTCGGTGATGAATGATCACTGAGTAGTGGGCGACAGTCGGTGATGAATGATCACTGAGTAGTGGGAGACAGTCTGTGGTGAATGATCACTGAGTAGTGGGAGACAGTCTGTGATGAATGATCACTGAGTAGTGGGAGACAATCGGTAGTGAATGATCACTGAGTAGTGGGAGACAGTCGGTAGTGAATGATCACTGAGTAGTGGGAGACAGTCGGTAGTGAATGATCACTGAGTAGTGGGAGACAGTCGGTGATGAATGGTCACTGAGTAGTGGGCGACAGTCGGTGATGAATGATCACTGAGTAGTGGGAGACAGTCGGTAGTGAATGATCACTGAGTAGTGGGAGACAGTCGGTAGTGAATGATCACTGAGTAGTGGGAGACAGTCGGTGGTGAATGATCACTGATCAGTGGATGACAGTCTGCGATGAATACATACCATGACTGTCCGTAAATTCCTATTATATATGTCCAAATTGCATGACACTATCCTTCCGAAATATATTCCAAAATCACATATTCAGCGAGAGCGAGACCAAACACACCTTTACATACCACATATTTACAACTGGTACAACTGGTACAACAGCTATGTCTATTGTTGTATGTATATGCAAATTAAATTCTGATAAAACTTATGAATGTGGAAAAATGGAGAGAAATCAGAAATTCTTACAGATATCTTCAAAAACAAGAAGCTGAAATATTATTAAATAAAGTAAGGATAAACAAAAATCAAAATTGTGGGATTGCAGATTCAAAATGAATTATATCCGGACTATATTATTAAAATGCATCAACAACATGGGAAAGGAGATAATTTATTTGTACCATATACTCGTAACATGATAGATAATAGTAAAGTTATTCATTTATATTATCAGGATAACCATTTTGATAGTTTATATCAATTACTGTTTTTTTTTATATGGATATTTTTGTGAATATTGTAATATAGGTTATAATAATAAAGAACATCATAAATGTAATAATATATGTAATTGTTATTCACATGAATTATGTGAAATAAAAGAACAAATTTATTGTACTAATTGTTGTAGGTGTTACAAATACATTGTAACAAGTTAGTACATCATGTTATGAAAATCATAAATCAATTGAAGGAAACCCTGAAATAAAAAACATTTGTTCATCTGTACAGTTATGTAAAAAATGTGAAGCTTTATTAATAGAAACAAAGAAAAATCATATAATTTTGTTTAGGCTTTAAAAATGTAAATATTGTAAATTAATTGTACCAAAATATGTATCTGAGAAATTAAAACAAGGTCAAAATATAGTACCTTATATATGTTATGATTTTGAATGTCAGTTTGATGATGGTGAGCATAATCCAAATTAGTGTGTTGCTCAAAGAGCCTGTGATAAATATATATGCAAATCAGTTAGTGAATATTGTTTTCATTGTGATAATAGTAAAGATACATTACAAGATTTTTATTTTTTTATTTCATGGATGTAATAAATGTTATCCAAATAAAAATTATATAAACCCATATACAAAAAAAACATTGTATCAGCTTCATGAGGAAACTATTCAAAGATTTATAAATCTTAAATACAATTATATACATATATATGGGAATGTGATTTTGATAATAATAACAGTATCAATACCCAATATAGAAATAATATAAATTTAATATATCCTTATAGAGAACCTATTAAACTAAGAGATGCTCTTTTTTGAGGAAGAACAAATGATGTAAAATTATATCATACAATTAAAGATGATGAACACGTCAAATATGTTGATATTTGTTCTTTATATCAAAATTGATGAATGCCAGTATTACCAATACATTGTAACAAGAAAATGATATTTACTCTATGTTATACATGTGCAATAAAGGAGCTTGATAACCATACACACACTCAAAGAGCATTAATAGGTACACGAACAACCGTGGAAATACAGAAAGGTCTAGATCATTTTAGAAATATATTATATATGGCATTGCAGTATTTGGAGTACAGATGTATATAAACATTATATTAATAAGTACTTAGAAATGAAACAAGAAGGAAGTGGATATCAAAACTGGGTAAAATACGAAAATTATAAACATATTTTAAAAATAAGAGTATCATGAAGCAGATGGTATTGTATTAGAAAATAATGAATATAATCCTGCAAAAAGAGCATTTGCTAATTAATTGGTTATGGGGTAAAAATGCACAACATTGTGAATATGACAGTAAAGTATCAAGCATTTTTGAAATTATGAACACTAGTAATATTGAGGTCAGTAGTATAGATATGTTTGATCATGATAATTTTATTTTGTCATACCTATGTTGATATATCAATATAATGCCAATGGAAATATATTAACTAAATGTAAAGTAGAAGGGATTACTTTAGATTACAATACAACTCAAAAAGTGAATTTTGAATAAATGGTTAAATGTATAAATGAAAGAAAAAAATTGAATATGAATCTCGTATAAAAAAAATAGATAGATAGATAGATTCTTTATTATCCTCCATTATAGGAGAGCTATCACTTACATGTATAATACAGATACATTTACAATATTACAACTATTACCGAATACGAACAAACATTGTGATATCATGTAATTAAACTATATACATGTAATTACAAAAACAAAGAACACGACAAACAATATAACAGATATGTAACATTGTGACAAGAATTGCCAGCGTCGCATAACAAAATCGAACATTGAATTAACTATAATATCGGATCCCGATCGTACACCTTACCGAAAAGAAACATAAGGTGTAAACAGGAACTCAAATATTAAAAATCGTAAGTTGACGAACTGTTTCAGAACACAGCCCTACACTAGAATAGAATACTGTAGAGTATATGAGATGAACCCATGCTAATTCCCATCACAATGACATGTACATTTATTATACAGTTACAAGCTAATTTTATTTGTAAATAAACAATTTATTACACGCAGATATTTATTACCATCGAATAATTGTTGGGTTTTGGCATTTACGCTTTGCAAAAAAGGCAAGCATATTTTAATTCGCCAATTTATCTACATTATTGGACAGTTCTGCTCTATTCATATCAATGCATGTACCACAGCCCACTATGGTTATACACACGATAGAACATTGTATGTAATATATTCACTGCTGTAATTTGGATATTGTCACGGCTTGCTTCATCAAGTAGTCATAATATATTGACAGCATATTTTCCAGTCCTTTTTTAGAAAATGACACTAACAACATGTCGTCTGCTACTGTAGGGCTGTTTATATTCATATTATAAACACAAATACCTAAATCACTGTTCTCAAGTTTGCGAATTAAACCATTTATGAATAACAGATAAAGTAAGGGTGGACTTTTGCCTCCTTGACGCGTGCCCTGTGTGACGTCAAACCAGTCAGAAATAAAATTGCGGTTGCGCACACAACTTCGCATAGATTTGTATATTTGAAGGAATGAACCAAATGAGTGTCGATCAATTCCAGAATCTAACAACTTATATAAAAGGCCATCATGCCATACGATATCAAACGCTTGACGGGCGTCTAGATAGCAGACATATACCTTACTTCTATTTTCTTTTCCAAAGAGGATGCTCTCTTTTAGTACAAAGGACGTCATGGTACAACCTAGTTCTTTTTGGAAACCGCCTTGTTGACAGCTTAAGGTCGATAATATATTTGATTCACACCTTTGTAAAATTATATGTTCATACACTTTAAGCAAGCAAGATGTGAGAGAAATTGCCCGATAATTATTTGGTTCATCTTTTCTTTTTTTCCCCACCTTTATGTATAGTAATTATGACACTTTTATTCATCTCATAAGGAATATATTTTAAGTTCAACATCGCATTATATAGTTGTGTTATGGCACGTACGAGTAATTTGCCACCATACATTAGATGTTCCTAATAAATTTGGTCATGTCCACAACTCTTGCCTTTTTTACAAGACTTAATTGCTTTAACAACGTTTTCTTCAGTGACTAGAGTTGAACATTCATCATCTATATGTAATTCGGGAGTGTATTGCAGTAATCGCGATTCAACCTTATTTTTCCATTGCGAGTCAAAGCTCTCATCTTCTAACGGCGAGTATAGATTTGTGAAGTATATCTTCCACTGATCTGTAATTGATTTTGGATCTTTATATACATATCCATTAAACTTTATTTCAGACCGTGCACTGTTTGAAGTATGTTTTCGTCGTTTTTTGACTATTCTCCAGAATCTTTGATTATCAAACTCTACGGTTTTGTCTATTTCTTCGTCTTGCTCTGACAGATATATTAAGACATGATATCGTTGACAATGCCGGAAATCGCGTTTCGAATTTTTATAGTTTACGTATGATTCGGATGAATATAAACGGGGCCTTCCATCTACAATCCACTTTCGACGGAGTTGTTTCATATGCTTATGGAGCGCAGACAGCTGGTTGGACCAATAAGGCTTAAGAAAATGTTTAAACGTTGGCTGCTTAAAACACTTCTTAGAGGTCGATGTTACTGTGTCTATAATATTAATATACGCGTTGTCGACGTTTTCACTATTATTCATATGCACTGTGCTCGTGCTTAGCAACGTCTGTGAATTGTCTACAAGGTTCGCATATTTAATGAGTTCATCTTCCTTTACCCGGTTCCAGTTGATGAAGACTATATTATTATTGTTTACGTCGTTTATGCATTGGAAGGGTTCCTCTAAAATTACAAGATGCATTTTACAAATAATTGGCCTATGCCTTGAAACATTCAAACAATTGTCATCAACTATTTCCACATACTGTACACAGTACAATTTTTCAACTGGAATCATTACATAGTCAATGAGCGTTTCATATTGGTCATCATATGAGACGAACGTGTGCGAGGCCCCTATGCACATATCAAGTGTATTTACTGCAATAAGGTTTGTTTCAGAGATAAAGTGCTCTAGGTATACACCTCTAGCATCTGGGTTATTCCTTGTAAAATCAGTGTTAATATCGCCCATCATTACCACGGTGCCACTCTCAGAGTAGTAACTCCATATGTTGTACAGTCTATCAACATAATCTCTATAATATTGTATACAATGATTTTTACATGGCAAATATATTTGAAATATGTACATACAATTATACTGATCATAATTAAATTGTATACATATTATTCTGTCGTCATCAATGTTTAATGGTGTCACGTAATTGTTATGTTTAGTGTGCCATAGTAAACCAACTCCGCCTTTACCCACACGTCTATTACTGGGTAGTTCTAAGCTATTGTCACATACACCGTAAGCATTGTAATTGCTGTTTACTGACTTTAAGATTGATATGTTTCTGTTGTATAACCAATGTTCAGCTATTCCACAAAAATCAACAGAATTTTGATTTAAAGTGTCGTACAGATAACTACAATTAGACATCAACCCTGATACATTCCATGATAATATGTTTAAGTCCATGAAACAAAATATGAAATACATGTGTTAATGAAAGCACTAAAGAACTATGTACTAAATAGTGTGCACTTAGTCAATGCTACTTAGTTGAGAATACATGTTATAGTTATAGTATGATCTATACTCAGTATCCGCAGTTGTCGAACTTGTCCAATCGTGCGACTTGTAGGTCGGACGCATGTGATTGGATCGACGTCTCTGCAACACACCACTGGAGAGCCACGGTTTGCACTACACGTTGTCGGGCCAGAATCCTGGGTGTTCTACTAGATGACAGTTTTCATCGGCCTCAAGATTGAGACGAACAATAACAAATCCCGAAGATTTGCGTGAGGGAAAAATTGTAACAAAAGTCACTCTGGGGCCCCTCCAATTAACATAGGCGGCAATCTGGGATTCCGTGATAGAATCCTTATTAATACTACTAATAAAGAACCTTTTAGGTCTTTTCTTAGAGACACAGAATTCGTCCGAATACTGTAGATCCAGATTTTGGGTATGACGTGATGATATATGCACGGGGATATCCATTTCTCCTGGGATCATTGGGGGTCCCAATGTCAGCAATGATCTGTGCAAATGTCACTTTGTGTTTTCTCGATGCATTTCGCTGAACCTTTGCATGCATCCTGGTGGGTGGGTGCATACAATATGAACGAGTACGATCACTTGTCAGAATACTGGCGACATCACTTTGTTTTGCACAACTAACGTTGTTGAGAATATCGCACTGCACAGATGCATCTGCTTTTACAATCACAACAGACGCACTAAGCTGACTGTCTACATATGTAGAGTTGCTACTTGCATCGATGTGTTTGGAATTGATAGGTTTGTCAACACATCCAGATAAGAAGTCAGCAATATCGTCAATACAGGTATTGGAATTAAGTGTTTGATTTGTTTTATCCACCGGTAGTGGGAGGTTTCCGAAACTATTAACATCTTCTGGTAACTGTGGAATGGGTTGTGACCCTGGGTCTGCATACGCATAGTCACGAGGACAATCCACACTATTCACAATACAGACACGTCCTGAGTTTAAATACGTTTCAAGGGCAATAACTCTGTCGATGGTGGCAGATATTTGAGAGTTCACACTACCAAAGTTACTCATCATTCCATTGTGAATATACTGTTTCAGGTTACACAACTCACTAATAATGCTATCCTTGCAAGACATTATTTCTTGTTTAGTCAAGTTCGCCGATTCAGCTAAAGATTTAATTTGATCAGATCTTATCTTTTCGGAAGCAATGCTGGACTGCTTGATAAGAAGTATTTCCGCTTGAAGGTTTGATACAGCGTCCTTCAGCATTGTTAGTTCCTGGGTACACTGGCAATGCTGACTGGGACGCGACGTCTCTGGTGCAGACGCTCTGGGTGTCATTGAGAATGAGGCCTTCTGTGAAGGACGGCTACGAGTACTCAGCATGTCTTTAATAAGTAAATAATCGTCACCTTCAATGACCGCCAACAAAGTATGAATATCGTTCGCTAGCTTCACTGCTATTGGAGCACCTCTGCGAGTGAAAACACAACGTTTCAGTTCTGCTTGCAGACCGTTGGGGAAGTCGTCACCTTCACGTAGAGTAACAAACAGCAACGACCTGGACGACTCAAGTTTTGTTTCACATGTCGAGTAGTCATGTAATAGTCTTGTAACAAACAATTCTGCTGGTAACTCACGGTACAATGATACTAACCGATTATATTCCATAAGATCTGGGTCGCTAGATGATTCATCATCAAGATTCAGCTTAGTATTGGGGGTGCTCATGTATTCAAAGGCAGTGACATCTATACAGTTGCCCGGTGCGGCAGAGGAGCCGGGAACCTTGACCTCAGTGTTATCGCCCAACAGTGCAGGTTCCAACTCTTGCAATTGAGTAATATTTCTAGACCGAGTTGCCATACTTGATTTTAATCCTCAACAACACCAATTAACACCGCATATTATCATGCACAGTATATAACAGTATATTACAAAACAGTTACCGTGGACCATTGCAATGGTCAATAGTTAATAGCCAGAGGGTCCGGTATACATATGTGAAGAATGGTGAGCTGTGAGTGAGCACACCACTTAAAATATCTATTGTTCTTGACACTTTCCACAATTACATCCAAAACACAGCTAGATTCTCCAAACAGTCAGCCAACATCAGCATCAAACATTCACGAACATTTTGGTATATAATTTATATCCTCATGTAGTAGATAAATCAACTTTATATCCATATTTTACGGAGCCAGACGAAAACACAACCGATACGCTGACCACACAACAATCTACCTGAGGTTGGAGGTTATGCAATTTAAGCTAAGAGCATTTGCTAATTAATTGGTTATGGGGTAAAAATGCACAACATTGTGAATATGACAGTAAAGTATCAAGCATTTTTGAAATTATGAACACTAGTAATATTGAGGTCAGTAGTATAGATATGTTTGATCATGATAATTTTATTTTGTCATACCTATGTTGATATATCAATATAATGCCAATGGAAATATATTAACTAAATGTAAAGTAGAAGGGATTACTTTAGATTACAATACAACTCAAAAAGTGAATTTTGAATAAATGGTTAAATGTATAAATGAAAGAAAAAAATTGAATATGAATCTCGTATAAAAAAAATAGCAAAGTTATTAGTGAACTTAAGCAAAACTTTTAGATCAGTATATACAAAAGGATTAATTGCATTATTATCATAACTAAAAAATATATAAAATAAGATGTATAAAATGAATAACATCATAAACTAAGTATGGATTCAATTGAGTCGTCATACGTAGACATAAGAAGTATTTTTGTTAAAAATGCAAATATGATTAATACAATTAATATTTGTGGAGCTATTGGAATTCCGGGAAACCATTTTCTTATTCAACAAAACAGATATATTAATACTAATGATATTTTGCTAGCATCGTTATTTAATAGATGGTATCGTGTTGCTATAAATATAACTCCATTATGGGGTATAACACCTAAATTAATGTTGGCTTTTGGTTATTATATTAATTTTAACAGACCAACAACCTGTGCATTATTGAATAATGATAACACAGAATATATGTTTATTGAAAAGCACAGGGAATATTTTATTATTTAAATATTTTACCTCCTGAAATTAGAAAGAGAATTTATATTCATGTTGTTAATAGGTTAATGAATCCAAAGATTAAGAAAGAATTATTGAATAATTGGATGATTATTCAATTGAAAATTATTTCCAGAGAAGCCTTACATCATGACTATTTAACGGGACTTGATCTACTGGAATAAAGTAAAGTAAAGTGTTTGATTATTATAGTGTCACCCCTATTTAAAGGGCCAGCCATTTTTGACTTATGAGACACCTCTTTTTTATGAACATCAGTACTTCCCGAATCCTATGATTGTGTGCCAGACGTCAGGCTGGTAGACAATCGGTAACCATTGTTTAACTAGCTGCGGCTCACCAACCGGCCATATCAGAACGAACCCCTGACGAGATTCGAACCTTCGACCTCCCGCTCCGTAGGCGGACGCCTTAACACTTGGCTACGGAGACGGTAGAATATTTAAGAATAGATATAGAATCAAGAAATGATAGTTCATATAGTGATAGAATAAAAATATTTGATATGATAACAAAAAGACTAGTATGTCTTGATAATCTTACTAGTGAAATATGTGGTTTTGAAATAAAAGAAGGTACGTTTGATGATATAAATATATTGATTATTAGAGTGCGGTGTAGGTAGAACTGATTGCTAGTATGTGCTTTTCACAATATTTACAAACAAGATTTACTGTTGGCTATTGTCGCAAACCGTACACTGTTCCTATAGACGATTCTATTTTTAGTACTGTATGAATTATCTCACCTGATAAATACTCTTCAATCGCCATGTCAGCCATTACGGAAGTGAATGATCAGTGGGCGACAGTCGGTAGTGAATGATCACTGAGTAGTGGATGACAGTCGGTGATGAATGATCAATGGATGACAGTCTTTGATCACTGATCAGTGGATGACAGTCTGTGATGAATGATCACAGATCAGTGGATGACAGTCTGTGGTGAATGATAACTGACCAGTGGATGACAGTCTGTGATGAATGATAACTGATCAGTCTGTGATGAATGATAACTGATCAGTGGATGACAGTATGTTGTGAATATATCAGTGGATGCTAGTCTACGATGAATGATCACTGATCAGTGGTGGACAGTCTGCGATGAATTATCACTGATCAGTGGTGGACAGTCTGCGATGAGTGATCAGTGGATGACAGTCGGTAGTGAATGATCACTGATCAGTGGATGACAGTCGGTAGTGAATGATCACTGATCAGTGGATGACAGTCGGTAGTGAAGGATCACTGAGTAGTGGATGACAGTCGGTAGTGAAGGATCACTGAGTAGTGGATGACAGTCGGTGATGAATGATCACTGATCAGTGGATGACAATCTGTGAAGAATTACCAGTGGATGACAGTCTGTGATCAGTATATGGCAGTCTGTGAAGAATTATCAATGGATGACAGTCTGTGAAGAATTATCAGTGGATGACAGTCTGTGAAGAATTATCAGTGGATGACAGTCTGTGAAGAATTATCAGTGGATGACAGTCTGTGATGAATTATCAGTGTATGGCAGTCTGTGAAGAATTATCAGTGTATGACAATCTGTGATCAGTGTATGGCAGTCTGTGAAGAATTATCAATGGATGACAGTCTGTGAAGAATTATCAGTGGATGACAGTCGGTGATGAATGATCACTGATCAGTGGATGACAATCTGTGAAGAATTACCAGTGGATATCAGTCTGTGATCAGTGTATGGCAGTCTGTGAAGAATTATCAATGGATGACAGTCTGTGAAGAATTATCAGTGGATGACAGTCTGTGCAGAATTATCAGTGGATGACAGTCTGTGAATAATTATCAGTGGATGACAGTCTGTGATGAATTATCAGTGTATGGCAGTCTGTGAAGAATTATCAGTGTATGACAATCTGTGATCAGTGTATGGCAGTCTGTGAAGAATTATCAATGGATGACAGTCTGTGAAGAATTATCAGTGGATGACAGTCGGTGATGAATGATCACTGATCAGTGGATGACAATCTGTGAAGAATTACCAGTGGATGACAGTCTGTGATCAGTGAATGGCAGTCTGTGAAGAATTATCAATGGATGACAGTCTGTGAAGAATTATCAGTGGATGACAGTCTGTGAAGAATTATCAGTGGATGACAGTCTGTGAAGAATTATCAGTGGATGACAGTCTGTGATGAATTATCAGTGTATGGCAGTCTGTGAAGAATTATCAGTGTATGACAATCTGTGATCAGTGTATGGCAGTCTGTGAAGAATTATCAATGGATGACAGTCTGTGAAGAATTATCAGTGGATGACAGTCTGTGAAGAATTATCAGTGGATGACAGTCTGTGAAGAATTATCAGTGGATGACAGTCTGTGATGAATTATCAGTGTATGGCAGTCTGTGAAGAATTATCAGTGTATGACAATCTGTGATCAGTGGATGGCAGTCTGTGAAGAATTATCAGTGGATGACAGTCTGTGAAGAATTATCAGTGGATGACAGTCTGTGAAAAATTATCAGTGGATGACAGTCTGTGAATAATTATCAGTGGATGACAGTCTGTGAAGAATTATCAGTGTATGACAGTCTGTGAAGAATTATCAGTGGATGACAGTCTGTGAAGAATTATCAGTGGATGACAGTCTGTGAAGAATTATCAGTGGATGACAGTCTGTGATGAATTATCAGTGGGTGACAGTTGGTGGTGAATTAACAGTGGGTGACAGTTGGTGGTGAATGATCACTGAGTAGTCGGGATACAGTCGGTGATGAATGGTCACTGACCAGTTGACGACATTCTGCGATGAATGATCAGTGATCAGTGGATGACAGTCTGGTGTGGAGTACATTAAGACCGATTCAGATGCACGTTTCTATACAGGATTGAGCCTTTCAGTGTTTTTGACATCGGTATCGACTATGTCGACTTATGGAAAAGGTTTGCAATATAGAATGAGTGTTTCCAATCAAATCCTGTCAGTGCTATTGAGATTAAGGCTTGCACTCACATTCGAAGATATTGGCAGACGTTTTGGTGTATCCCACCAACTAATCAGCAACATGTTTCATTCATGGATCGACATTATGTCCCAGCATCTTTCGCATTGTGTTGTTTGGTTGCCCAGAGATACAATTAGAAGAACATTACAACAGTCATTTCGTACATCTTTTCCCAGGACAACTTGTATAATTGATTGTTCAGAAATTTTCATCTAGAGACCTTTCTCATTGAAAGCAAGGGCTCAGACTTGGAGTACTTATAAAAGTAACAACACAGCCACGTTTTTAATTGCCATTGCTCCAAGTGGTTATATCATGTAATATCTGGATTGAATGGAGGCAGAGTGATACTTTTATTACCAACAATTGCGGATTTCTAGATTATTTGCTACCAGGAGGTGAAGTCATGGCAGACCGAGGTTTCACAATCGGAGAAGATATGTGTAGCCGACGGGTAAAATTGCACATTCCTGCATTTATGAAGGGTCGATCTCAACTGTCTGAACAGGAAATTATAGTGTATATAGTGAATTTGGGATATTTCCATTGTCTGTAATATGCAAGGAAAGGGCTGTTAAATGTTGGTTAAAGATGATGAATAATAGTGATCACCCGTGTACTCAATGTATAATGATTTAAGTAATAATGTTAATGTTGCCTGTTGGTCTAGTAGATTAAATTCAAGTGTAGATCATCTTGGTTTTACAAATGCAAGGATCAACTTTGATAGAAGTGTACACTATCACAAATTAAGTTCAAACTAAGAATACGAGATCAATTTATCCAGGACTGGCGTGATTGTATTAATGCTATGCCAAACTTAGATTATTATTGCAGATATAAGACTGAGTATTGCTTTGTACCATATTTGGATATTATACCAAATGATCAATTAAGAAAAGTATGAGATTATCGTAACACTGTCTAGAAATTGAAATAGGCCGGTACAATAATGTTGACAGACAAAATAGATTGTGTAAACTATGTTCACAAAATATGGTAGAATCCGAATTTCACTTTATGTTGTGCTGCCCATTGTATAAATTTATAAGATCAAAATATCTGGACAGGTGTTCCTGGCCCACTACTCAAACTAAATGTGTTTATAAGGCTAAATTGCCCTCCTTACATGTGCGTCGATGCAGACTTATGGCCTTAGAAACATTTAAGATTGTGTACAACATTGCCCCACCAGTTATCAGATCTTATTATAAGAAAATAAGAAAAATATAACTTCAGATACTCAAATATCCTTCAGGTACCAACGGTGAAGACAACACATGTTGGCAAGAACTCCTTCAAGTTTTCACACCCCAGTATTGTCGAACTCACTACCAGAAAGCTTTAGAGCCATAACAGATTTTAACAATATTAAAACTCAGTTGTCCTACTGGGATGGGAACAATTGGAAAGGCAAAATGTAGGGCATGCACAGCCTTTTAATCTTTTAAATACTCACAATATTGGGACATTGTAATCATGTGCTCTATGTGATAATATGTTTGCTTTATGCGAGTATTCTGGCTATTTTTTAATTGTCTTATTAAATAGAGTCCATTTTTAGTAGATTCTATAGATTTTATTCTTTATTTACGTCTCATCAATGTACAACAAACAACATTCAATATAATAAAAACATATCAATGTACATTGCCACTCAATAATGAATTATAAGAGACAGTAACAATTCACAATATAACACGATGCAACATATAAGTTTCTTAAAACTTGAGGTTATAGAGGTTGATCCAGACCGATACTCTCACAAACTGAGGACAATTGTCAAAATGGTGACGGGCACATTGCCACCATTACACCACAGCCGCAAAACATGTATGAAAATCCCCCCATACCCTCATGTCCGGCGTAATGCCAGCCATGTCACCACCATATCACCATGTGCAACCGCTAGCAGTGAGATTCTCGGTCCAAAACAAGACTTACTCTTAAATATAAATTTGTTAAACCTAAATTGCCTACGCTAATCTTATCTAAGAAGTGCTTAAACTATTTATTAATACACTGATATTGAAAAAGAGCACTAACGCGCTTATTAATTAAAAATGGTATAGAAAAACAATTATCACCTCTGATCAGATCAGTGGTGAACTGATTAGCATAGACTATTTAGTTGGCAATAAAAGTATTCATAGTATTAAGAAACAATTGCGATACATTATTTACATGCTAAATATATATATAAAAATTGCAATTTATGAACTGCATAAAACAATGAATTTATTTACACGTCTGAAACCGTCGTTTTTGAAGACTCTCAAAACAGGTTTTGGCACATAATCGTATCAGTTCCTTGCTGAAGAAAATTAAAACAAACTTTTCTGAATCAGAAAGATTAATAAAATTACCATAAATACCCATTGTTTTTCTAATAAGCGGTAACCTACTATCTTCATACGTACAACAACTTGCAAACACAATCAGATATAGATGGTATATATGGTGATTTTTGTAATATTGTCAAACTTAATATGTATGATAGCATTCCTTATAAAACTATCAAAACTGGGTTCAATAATAAGAAGCGAAAACCGGGTAAACCTTGGTGGACTAATACACTTTCAGAGTTATGGTCTAACGTATGTTTAGCTGAAAGAGAATGGATTAAATACAATGACCGCAATAGTAAAGTGAGATTAAAAGCTGAATTTGTCTTAGTCCGTAAGACATTTGACCAGGAAATTCAACGAGCAAAACGACGTCATTGGTGACTTAATGCAGGAATGTGATACAAATCAGTCCAATTTTTGGAAGTCTATAGGCAAAATTGGGGTTAACAGTAAATCTAAACGTATACCTATGATAATTGTTAATGCAGATGGTTCTACCACGACTAACACCACTGATGTAATGAATAGGTGGAAAACTGATTTTGGAAACCTTTTTATATCTGGAAATAGTACTAGCGATACTGATGGCACATCTATAGAAACTATCGATATCAATTCTTCAGGATGTTTTATTGATATTATTTCTACATTAGAAGTAAAGAAGGCCGTCGCCGGTGCTAATCGTGGTAAAGTTTGTGGTTACGATACCATTCCAGCCGAAGTTATCAAGAATGACGTGTGTATTGTATTTATGCATTCTCTATTTAATGTTTGTTTTCATAACAGTACCGTACCATCAATATGGGGTAAATGTATTATTAACCCCATACCTAAGACGTCGTCAAATGATCCTAGAGACCCATTGTCTTATAGGGGTATATCATTAGCGTCATCTTTGTATAAAACATACTGCTCGATTATTAATGGTAGACTGACGAAATGGTCAGAAGATAACAACAAGATAACGGATGAACAGAATGGCTTCCGAAAGAACAGAAGTACGGTTGATCATATTTCATCTTTAACAAGTTTAATTGATACCAGGAAAAAGAACAATAAATCTACTTACTGCGCCTTTATTGATTTCCAGGAAGCATACGATTTCATTCATATATCTAAATTATGGAAACGTCTGATGGATATTGGTGTTTCAGGAAAACTATATTTATCCATAAAGTCACTTTATTCATCAGTTTCTTCTTGTGTCCGTGTTAACAGCCTGCATACCGATTGGTTCGATGTAAATTGTGGTCTTCGTCAAGGGTGCATACTCTCACCATTATTGTTTAACCTCTACATAAATAATCTTGCCATTTATTTGAAATCTTTTGGAAAAGGTATTACATGTATGCGCCAAGTGTAGGCAGCATTTTTCTGAGCTCCATTTGATTTGAATAATTTCATCAGAAATACTGTATGTAGAAATTTGAAAATTGACATAGACATACATGTTGTGAATATGATTGTATTAATGTTGAAATTGTGTGGAATACTTTTGTGCTTTACTGGGAATTTAACTTTTAAAAGTGTATTGGCTCCAGTTGAATGCACTTGGACTTCAGCAATGCCGAGTGAACACATATCACAGATAAGGCAGTTCGACAGGTGTGACCTGTACAACATTGACAAGCTGGCCTCAGGCAGACCTGATCCTATTGTGTTGGCCAGATTAAAACAGTTAGGTATTTTGAAGTACACACTGTACAGAGGTACAAGAGGAGGCCCGGCTGCGAGAAAGTATGTATGGGACACTAATCAGGGAATTAATGTAAACAACCTACGAACACTACCTGAATCCATTGCTACTATTGTACAACCTAGATGTAATCAACATGCACCAACCTCAGTATTCACTGAAGGTAAACACAAATACCCCAAGAGTAACATCAAAAACATTGTAAAGGTGAAATGTGAACCCCTCCATGTTGTTAAAGGGAAGACAAACTTACAAATATGCTGTATTAATCCAAGATCTGTCAAAAACAAGACCATCGCGTTGTGTGACTACATACTTTCAAATGAGTTTGACGTTGTGGCTATGACTGAAACATGGTTGGGTAGTGTCGTGGATAAAGCGTGTATCGGCGAGCTGGTACCAAGTGGATACCAAATGAAACATGTACCTCGATGTGGCAAGAGGCGTGGCGGTGGTGTCGCACTCATATACAAGACAGCTATAAAGATCAGTATTCTTGCATCTAGTCGCGACAATGAATTCTCAAATTTCGAATATATGGATTGTAACCTAGATATCAAAGGGTTCTCACTACAGCTGGCAGTTATATATAGACCACCACCATCAAAGGAAAATGGTCTGAACACAAATGCCTTTCTTGAACAGGAATGGCCAACATTTCTATCCAAATATGCGACAACTGACAATGACGTCATCATTGTCGGGGATCTGAACTTTCACCTTGACATACCCACTGACCGGGATGCCCCAAAATTCACCAGTGTCCTAGAGTCATGTGGTATGCAGCAACATGTGCGTGAACCAACTCATGTCCATGGTCACACATTGGATGTGGTCATCACCAGGGATACGAACAGCATTGTATCCAATATAGAGGTGGTCGATCCTGGTCTCTCTGATAGTACTGGAAAGGTGTCACGTGACCATTTTGCCGTGACATTCAATGCCCGTGCAGCAAAACCAGCTCCAGTTCGGAAAACCGTTTCGTTCCGAAAATTGCGTGCCATAGACGTGGATTCGTTTAAGAAAGACATAGTTGCATCGGACGTTCTCAGTGCAAACATTCATTCCACAGATATTGATGAGCTTGCTAATGCATTCACAAGCGGACTTGGTTCACTCGTCGATAAGCATGCACCGGTGCGGACAAAGTCAATTGTTCTAAGGCCTTCTTGCAAGTGGTATACTGAAGAACTACATGAGGCAAAACACTTAAAACGCAAGTTAGAACGCAAATGGCAGAACTCAAAGCTGACAATTGATCATGAAATATACAGGAACCAGTGTGCTATTGTGAATAAGCTACTAAAACATGCTAGAATTAACTATTATTCAGACCAAGTTGAGTCATGTGGTCATGATCAGAAGAACTTGTTTAAGATAACCAAAAATCTGCTAGGTAGTACTGACGAAGTTACTCTACCTGCCAACAAGTCTTCAACAGAACTAGCCCAGGACTTCAGCGACTTCTTCATCAATACAATTGAAGACATCAGAACAGGAATAAGCTCCCAGCCACAATCAGACTCACATTCAGGGAATATAGAACCTGACCAACCCACAACAGTAACCTGTTTAGACACCTTTACTACAGCTTCAGAGGAAGAAGTAAAACGGATTATACAGAGGTCGCCAAACAAATCCTGCGAAATAGACCCAATACCTACTTGGCTGCTGAAGTTGTGCCTAGACGAACTGCTACCCATATTGACAAAAATCATCAACGCCTCGCTTGAATCAGCATATGTACCGCAATCGTACAAAAGTGCGCGAATAAGACCCTTACTGAAAAAGCCAGGACTAGATCAAATCATCTTGAAGAATTATAGACCAGTGTCCAACCTTCCATTTGTTTCTAAGGTTCTCGAGAAAGTAGTTGATGTGCGCTTAGAGCAACATTTGACAACTAACAACCTTCACGAAGAACACCAGTCTGCATACCGTAAATTTCACTCTACAGAAACTGCACTACTTAAAGTACAGAACGATGTTCTCCAATCACTGGACCAAAACAATGTCACTATATTGGTACTACTGGACCTGTCTGCAGCGTTCGACACAATAGACCACCAAACGCTTCTTCATCGCCTAGAACACCACTTTGGGGTAACAGGAAAACCCCTTACATGGATGGCATCATACTTGAATGACCGCTACCAAACTGTGTGTATTGGTGGTGAACTATCAGAACCAGTCTTGATGCAATATAGTGTTCCGCAAGGCTCTGTGCTAGGGCCCAAAAACTACACTATGTATACAAAGCCAGTTGGAGCAATATGTCGTAACCATGGGCTGAATTACCATTTCTATGCAGATGACTCCCAATTGTACCTATCGTTTAAACCCACTGATTGTGCGACAGTGTGCGAGGCCCTACGACGTATCGAGAACTGTCTCAACGACGTTGTGGCGTGGATGCACAGAAACATGCTCAAGCTCAACGCAGACAAAACGGAAGTGATACTTTTCTCATCCAATGACAACTCTAAGTTTACTCCTGATGTATCCATAAACGTAGGAGGTGCAAATATAAAACCCTCAAACTGTGTAAGAAACCTCGGAGCGTGGCTCGACGCAAAGATGAGCATGGAGCAACATGTCAACTCCGTTTGCCGGTCCTGCTATGGGCAGCTTAGACAAATAGGCCATATTAGACAGTATTTAACCATCGATGCCACCAAATCACTCGTGAATGCATTAGTTACCTCACGCTTAGATTATTGCAACTCTCTTCTGCATGGTGTGCCAAAGGCAATACTGAACAAGTTACAACACGTTCAGAACACTGCAGCCCGCCTTATCACCAGGACCTCTCGCCACAGCCACATTACTCCAGTCTTGAAGCAACTGCATTGGCTGCTTGTGCAATACAGGGTTCAGTTTAAAATGTTGGTCACAGTATACAAAGCTTTGCATGGTGAATCACCTGTATACATCCAAAATCTACTCCATGTGTATGTACCCACACGAAACTTGCGGTCGCAGAACAATGCCACTACACTCGTGGTGCCAAGAGGCCGCAAAGTCATGTACGGTGACAGAAGCTTTGCTACTGCTGCACCAAGACTATGGAATGCTCTCCCGGCAGGAATCAGAGAGTCTAGATCAGTATCTAGTTTTAAGACATCACTTAAAACACAATTGTTCTTAGAAATACACGGACACTAAACTGGTGTGCATATAGAAGTGTTTTGACAACTTCAACATTAAGAATGTTTGAAGTAGTTTTATCTTGTGCTTATTTATATTGTTTTAACATACAATCCTTAAATCTTTTAACATATATATCTGGTATACATAATCTTTAACTGCATATCTTAGTCTTATGGCGTATGCCTTTTAGTTCTTGCTTTGAAGTCCACCTACGCTTTCCCTCTTCTGCCATGGGGACAGGGGCCTCTGGCAGGCGAGGGTGGGCCTGGTATGCGAACCTTACATTATTTTTATTTTTTTTAAACCTCATTGACTAAATTAGTTAGGATACATTTTTACATTACTTTAAGTTATACTATTGTTTTATTACATGTTTTACTGTTTTTACTTGCAGACTCTTATTGTAAAGCACCTTTGAACGTATCTGATATGAAAAGGGTGCTATATAAATGTGGTATAATAATAATTGTCTGTGATAATGACACTATATGTATTATGATATAATTATGCTGATCATATTGTGCTACTTGCCGAATCTGAACATGACTTACAATTGCTGTTAAATGCATTACATGAATGGTGCAATAGAAATGACATGCTTGTAAATAATGATAAAAGTAATATTGTACATTTTCGTAAACAGTCTAGTCCAAAGACAAACTTTATATTTAAATGTGGCAACACTGTCCTGAAAATAGTAGAAAAATATATGTATCTTGGTATGTTAATGACTGAACATCTTGATTTTGAAGCAACAGCTAAACATGTTGCCCAGAGTGCAAGCAGAGCGCTTGGTCTATTGATTGCAAGATGTAAACTGGCAGGAGGCCTTCCGTATGCAGTATTTACAAAATTATATGATTCTATGGTATGGCCAGTGATTGGTTACAGTGCATGCATTTGGGGTTATAAACAATATTCTTGTATTACTGCTGTCCAAAATAGAGCTATCAGATTGTTCTTAGGTGTTGGTAAATATACACCGAATGCTGCTTTGTTAGGAGAGATGGGGTGAGATCCGTCATATATTCGCCAACTGGAGTGTACAGTTATGCACTACAAACGATTTTCAATCACCAACGCATCACGGTTAAATAAACGAATTGCATTGTGGGCAGATTCAATGGCTTCTTTGCGTTGTAAAAATTGGTTTTACATATTCCAGAAGCGTATATTAGAACTGGGAGTAGAATTCCCATTAAATATTTCGCATCCTATCTCTTCATCATCTGTATGTAAAGTCAAAGCTGCTGCTATGAATGAATTTAAGGCAATGTGCTATACACAAATTAATAATATTGTCGGCCCTTCCGGCAGAGGCAGAAATAAATTACGAACTTATTGCTTATTCAAATCAGAATATAAAACAGAAGAATATTGCAAAATTATACTTCCTTTACGCCATAGAGCAGCGTTTGCTAAATTTAGATGTGGTGTAGCACCATTGCGACTAGAGACAGGTAGATATGAACATTTGTCATTAGAAAATCGTATATGTCCATTTTGTGACAATTGATTTTGGAATGTATGCTGTATCAAGATTTAAGAAAAATACTATTTCAGAAAGCAACACAGATGAACTTTTACTGCTGCTCTTTCTCCAAATGATAAGCTAATATGTATATTTTCCAACGCAGAAATTATGAGATTAAGTGCCAAAACCTGTTTAATATTCTACAAAGACGTTATGTTTACCTTTGTACATAATGCTTCAATGTTTCTTAATAATCCAATGTATTTTTAATACCAGCTGAATAGTCTATGCTAATCAGTTCAATTCTGATCTGATCAGAGTTGATATTTTGCTTTTTCAAAACATGTTTTAAAATATGTCCAATAGTGCTCTCATACAATCATCAGCATTTTATGATACCATTTTGATTGTAAGCTTATTTTAGGTTAGATTAGCGTAGGCTATTCAGATGTATCATGTGTTGTTTACAAAATATACATGTGTTATATCATACTATATTATTACAACTGCATAATGTGATGTGTTTTATACTTTGATAAATACCGTCTCTAGTAACTCATTTATGAGTGGCAATGTACTATACCATGTATTATTTAAATGTTGTTCTGTTATTGTTGTACATTGATGAAACATAAATAAATAAATAAATACAACATTGCAAAATAATATGTAGTTCATTTTCAACGGAGTCACATAATGGACATTTCCTTTGATCTACACCCAGATTCTTGTACCTGCCCGTCTCTATTCTTATTGGTGCAACATCACAACACCGACATTTACTCAAAGCAGCTCTATGACTAAGAGGTAAAAACATCATACAGTAGTCTTCTACCTTGATTTTTCTGTTTTATATAGCTAAGACAACCGTAATTTATTTCTACCTCGACCCGATATACCAACATCTCTATTAATAGATGTAAACCAGTTTAATTTGAATCTAGCCATTAGTTTACTTTCCATTGAGAATACTAATGATGATGGCTTAGGCTCGGTAATATTTGCAAACATACTTCAATTATTTTCATTAAATACTTTTACAAATTAAATAATGCCAATTTGTACATGACACATTTGCCTTAGAAGCCACCCAACGTGCTATGCGTTTGTTTATACGATGTGTATCCATTGACGATATTTTGGACCAGAATAAAGTATGATGTAAATTATGTTCATGTTCCAATGAAACTAGGAATATATTGTATAGTGATACCCCTAGCTCAGGGCGATGAATATTGTATATTTGAAAAAAATGATGTTCCTGTAAAAGATGTACATGAATGTATCTTACTTAGGTCAATGTTAAGCAATCTAGCAGTTGTAGTAGGATCATCGACAATTAAATAAAGGCTTGTATCGTCTGCAAATAGCCGTATTCTAGAATTAATTTCTGTAACGATATCGTTGATATAGACAAGGAAAAGAAGGGCCCAAGAATTGACCCCTGTGGAACACCGGCCATGACTTTGCCCCATGAAGAGTTAGAATTGTTTAGGACTACCCGTTGCTCTCGGTTGGAGAGATATGAAGAGAACCATTGTAAAAGGGTGTTTCGGATGCCCACAGAAGCTAGTTTGGTGAGAAGGCCCCAATGCCATACACGGTCGAATGCCTTGGATATGTCACAGAAGACAACTCGAATTTCTTTACCTTGGTCTAGAGCTTTGCATATATCATTATATATGTAGACAAGTTGATTTACTGTCGAATCCCCACGAATGAATCCTGATTGAAATGGTGTTAAAATATTGTTCTCAATAATAAAATTATACAAATACTTATGAACACAACGTTCCATTATTTTTCCTAAACAGCTTAATAAAGATATGGGTCTGTAATTTCATGGATTTGTAGGATCTCCTTTTTTGTATATGGGAGTAACATTAGCTCTTTTCCATTCATCTGGAAAGTATGATTTGCTTAACAAGTTTTTGAAGTATGTAGAAAGGGGTATAGATAGTTCATTAACAGCTTCCTTCAGGAGGCGAGGACTTATTTTGTCTGGACCAGATGCCTTGGATGCGTCAACTAATGAGATAGCGTCAATTACGTCCTGTGGTGTTATATGTATATTGGTTAAGCTGTTGTCATTAATTGGGTTTATATTTGGTGGATTTTGATTATTGTCTTTGACAGTTGACTGTTCGCAGAAAAATGTATTAAGGAGATTGGTCTTTTCTGTTTCCGATGTTGCCTCCTGGTTTTGAAATTGTAAGTTTGGTACAGTAGTTGACTTATTGTCGTTAATAAAACGTTTTACCAGTTTAAACCAGTTTTTTGCAGTTAATGAGTTGTCGTTAAGCTTTTCAGTAAGGTTTTGTTTGTACTCGAGTTTTGCTTTTCTAATTTCTTTTGTGACTTGGTTTCGTTTCTCGCGGAAATGTTGCCAATGAATTTCAGAGTTTGATGACTTTGCTTTCCTATGGATTCTGTTTCTTTGTCTTATTAATTTACGGATATTACCTTTGAACCAAGGGACTTCATTTGGTCTAATTGTTACTGTTTTGTTTGGTATTGATTGTGAAGCTGCAAAAAGTATTTTTTCGGTAATTGTATGGGCAATGTTGTCTAGGTTTTCATTATGGAGGATAGAGTCTCAGTCAGTTATTCCCAATATGTTTCTGTATTTATCATAATCACCTTGATCATATTTCCATATATTGCGTTTAAAAGAGGATGATGTAGGTTTCTCGAATTTTAAAACAACAACAATAGGGCAATGGTATCTAATCAAGTCTGGTATGAAGGGGTCGTTTACAAAGCTGGTCATTTTTTTTTTAGACGTATACATATAGTACATAGTCATAATTATATACATATTATACATACTATTTACACGTGATCAATGTCATACAAGCTAATTATACATGTACAATTTTAGAATAGATATATATTTGTTTTTAGAGAGGATAAACTTTAATATTACAAATAACTTATTTCGTATGTATGCAAATATACATGTGCATGTCTACTTGTTTATTCTGGGAAACAAGGTAAGTATATTGAATGTTGCTTACTGCTTATTCTACGTACAGCTATATACAACTTGATCAACAACAATATTATACTGTATTTAATAACCTATTATAGAGGTTAATGCACTATGATATTTAATATCGAAGTTCTTATAGCAACAGCTTGTTTGTAGTATAATGCTAAGTTCAATAATATAGTTCTATTGTTTGATTGTAACAATTCAATACACTTTGCCATATTTGGTCTTACAAAGTAGTATTTTTTAATAAATTTGATTCGCAAATGCATATAGTATTTACTAAAAAGTAAGAAATGATATTCATCTTCCAAATCTCTCGATTTACAGCATGAGCAAAACCGTTAGGTTTGTGGTATTTTAGTTTGGCCATATCTACCTGTATGAATTCGTAATGAATGAGCTGAAATTCTTAACCTAGTTATTAAGTATCGTAAATTATATGGAATATTATCGAGATAGGTTTCGTATTCAAAACGCAATTTACAACTATTATACAATACAAGCACACCACTTGTGTCTTTACTACCAAACCACCCTTGTATAAAGCAATCAATAATCCGTTGCTTAAACAAACATATAAAAGTATTAACATTTACATAGTATGGATCTTCCCAAATATTTGCAAAGCCATAATTACATAGCATCTCTTTAAGTTGTGATACCCAGTTTTTAGCACCCTTATTCATATCACTTACAGATTGATTATATACTCTACTAAGGATGATATTATCTGTATTAAATAATTTGAACCAGTATTTAATAATGCGAATATAACGGGAAATATAAAGGGGATATCTACCTAGCTCCCCGTAAACTCCTGTAGAACATGAAGTGACCCTTACATTTAAAATACGTTTACAAAATTTCAATTGAATTCTTTCCAACTCTTTAGATTTGGTGAACCCCCAAATTTCAGATGAGTAGTTCAAAATAGAGCCAACAAAAGCATCAAAAAGCTGACAAAGTAGCTTCGGTTTAAGGTTTATCTTGGTACAGTTAACTAAAAGAATATTTAAAGATTTTAAGGCCTTACCAGATAAATATTGTTGGTTCAGAGTAAAGTTACCAGTATAATTAAAAACAGTACCCAAATAGTTAAAATCATTCACGATGTCGATGATGATCCCATTATATGTCCATGATTCATTTGCAAGTAGGCCACCCCTTTTACGAAAAACCATTATCTTAGTTTTTATTGTATTAACTTTTAAGCCCCATAACTCGCAGTACTCATGTAACTTATTTAGGCTAGTTTGTAGTTCATGTGGTGATTTACCAAATATAACCATATCGTCTGCGAATAGCAGTAACATTAATACAATATCATCTATTAACAATCCTGTATTAGTGTTATCTTGTAAAAATAGTTCCAGATCTTCCACAAATAGAGAAAATAAAAATGGAGACATTATCTCCCCTTGTCGTAAGCCAACTGCATATTCAAAATAATCGGTGTAACTGTTACAACTTCTAACACAAGACTTTACTTTTTGGTACATGTCTCTAATAATCCTTAACAGCTTTCCTTGTATACCACATTTATATAATTTCATCCACAGGGCATTTCTATAAATAGTATCAAAACATTTACATAAATCAATGTATGCACAATACAGTCTTTTGTTATTAAACAAGTAGTTTTGAACAATATTGGTTAAAATAAACAACGCATCAACCGTTGAACGCCCTTTTCTGAACCCAAACTGTGCATCTGATATTACATTATTTGTTTCACAAAATTTAACAATTCTTTTATTTAAAACTGAAGTAAACAATTTAGATAAGCAGCTCACTAATGTTATTCCCCTGTAATTATTTACATTGTTTGTATCACCCTTTTTATGCAACGGGATAATAACACCTTCTGTCCATTTATCTGGAAAATATCCTGAGTCCAAAATAGCATTAAAAATATCACATATATGACCTGATCGATACCTGTAATCAAATATTCGTTCATAATAAAATCATTACCCATGGCTTTACCTGTTTTTAAACCCTTGACAGCAGATACAATTTCCTCAATAGTTATACGCCTGTCAAGCTCATCAAATGAACAATCTAAATTATCGAAGTCATGGTTATCACAAAAATTCTCTGCATCCGGGTTTTCGGATTGTGCAGCATCATTTCCTAACTCTGCAAAATATTTTTTTAAATCTTCAAGAGTTATATTATTAGATGCAGACTTGTTATTATTTCGTTTAAAATATTTCCAAAACTGTTTTGGCTTAGCATGTTTCAATTTTTCAATTTCTAATACTTTCTTACGCTTGTTAGCATATCGTTTTCTCTTACATAAATCTTTATATATTTTTTTATTATAACAAAATTGCTCCCTACTATGCTCAGATTTAAGTCTATTAAAAATATGTTGGGCATTTACATACAGATTTCTCGCTTCAATACATTCAGTGTCAAACCATTCCGCATGACTGGCTATGGGTTTATCACTAAAGCATGGCATGGATCTATTACGCTTAAAACATTTCTTATATAACGGATCCGCCACGTCTCGCATTGTATTGGTAAATGTATTTAATACGTTATTGACAGATTCTCTACTATGTATATTAATTGTATTCGTTATGCGATTAAAATCAGGCAAACTTGCAATAATACCTGAGCGAAAGGCATTAAATAGACTATCGTCCCATTTAAATCTGACCCCTGTTTCCTCATGAACGCTATCAAAAGTAACGTTACATTTTAATACAAATAATATGCCCGCATGGTCACTATATTCATTAAATGGGTTTACACGAAAATCACATAACAAAGGAAAATCGTTTTATGCATAGGTTCCACTGTATTTTTATTGTCAAATTTAGTTTCTATCCAAATAGCCTCTAGTCCGTTAATAGAGTTGATTGCACATAGACCCATGCAGGCCTTCTCGAAGGTAAATGGCCACTCCACCGCCAGTTTTGCCTACACGATCATGCCTAAAGGGTATACCAAAGTTGGGGATTTTGATTTCTGTATTATCAATTTCGGGATTTAGCCAGGTCTCAGAAAATATTAGTACGTCATAAGATTGTGCTTCTATTTCTAGAATATCTATTTTGGGACGGAGACTTTGGATATTAAAATGCATAATAGAAAGACCATACTTTAATAAATCTGTAGCTGTTGTACTATTTGCTAGGGTTGAGTCGAGGTCATCAGGTCCTGGATTTGGATGCATATCACCAGAGAGATGCAAAACTAACCGTTTCCAAGAGAATATTACATTTTCTTTGGATATAATAAGTACTTTGTTGCTTCCCTACGCGCGTTGACCGAATGTTTGAAGATTAAGTTATACATTCGTAGATAGTCACGTATCGCGAGGCCATCGCGCGGCGGCGCGATTCACTACCTGATAGACCACGGACAGACGGGCGGAGCAGGATAATAGAACACAAAGCGCAACAAAGTTGTGCTAGATATGGATGACTGTGCAGCATGATTGTTTACGGACAATAAATATGAGAAGGAAAAAAAAATCAAATAAATAAGTAAAAGAAGTGTTGCTATTGTTGGATTGTTTCAAATTGGACGATTTGTTACATCAGAAATACATTTCTTGTAATTATGGGGAATTACAGTTACCACAATATTCTAAGATTGAAAATTCGTAACAGTTCACCTGCGTGCGTATGAAAACAAATATAGGAAGATTTCTTAAAATAAGTACATTAAAATGTACATGCAAGTCCATACGTCAATATCAGTATATGACTATGATGTATGTACTGTCGCAAACTCATTGTCGCAAACTCTCCTTTTTCTTCTTGTATGTATATGACTCAGTTGCTTCGGCTCTTACCAGGGTCTATCCTATTGTAGACTCGCTGGAGTTGTCTAGGGGGTTTCTTCTTCGATATATGTATTAATGATAACTCAACACAGTCTTACATTTCTTCTATATAATATCTTGTCTAAATTGGCATCAGAGATCTTCATATATATATAATCAGTGATTTATATATATATATATATATCGTATCATTAAACGCTTATTTAACAATCCAAGTGTGTGAGCCGACTATGCCCTACACAGTATAATTAACTCCAGTATCTCTAATCCGTCATTACTCAATATCACTATAATCTAATCAAGGTTTCTGATTTATTAACTTTTAATCACCTTCGATATGGTTCGCCGAAACTCTATGTTTCTTCTATGGCTGAACGATTTTATTTAATTATTCGACAAATCTTTATAAGTTATAATTCTTATAATGTCCATAATATCTAAGTATCATAGAAACAGTTTATCTGTTCTATATAATAGAATGAGATCACGCCACTCTCTCTCCTGGAGGTAGGCTTTAGTGTTCTGATTTTAGTTACTAAAATCCATTTCTTATATACACGATTGAATCAGTGTCTATATGATATAACAATTCCTAAAACATCTGTTATTCCTAAAACATCTGTTATGTTATCTAATATTACACCATCAAACCAGTTCGTCGCCTTTATATTACATAACTGGACACCTGCAACCATGGCCTCGATAAACTGAGATTAGGCCTAAAATCTTAAGTCATTTCCCGCGCGAAGCGAGACTGATAATTTTAGGCGCGAAAATAATAGCAGACGATTATGCATAAAACAAATATATATATATTACATGGTAAACATTTGGCCATATATAGAAACAGTTTAATGTATTTATATAATACATTACTATTTATATATATAAATAATAAATATTTCGTGCAAATTGGGGTTTTGCACAATCCTCCCTACCCGGGGAGAAGTTTGACATCGCCCGCTATCGGCCGATTTACAAATCTTCATTCCTTTGAATATACAGTAGAAAACAATCATACTATCAATACATCATATGTCCTAAAATAGCATTTCTTTCGCTAGGTACCAACATTCTAATCATAGAGGCAATAACTATTTACTGAACAACTGAAATAATACCAAGTACATTTACTAAGTCAAACATCACAGTCATTGAACTCTACTGAGAAAGTCTGCCAGAACATTTTGAGTCCCTTTGATATGTTTAATGGTCAGATTAAATTCTGAGAGACACAGTGCCCATCTTAAGAGGCGTTGATTGGACGTTTTCGACCTACTTAACCATACAAGGGGATTATGATCTGAATTGATTAGTGTTTTGCTTGTGTTTACATATATGCGAAAATGTTCGATACCGGCCACTATAGCTAATAATTCCTTCTCTATTGTAGAGTAGTTTTTCTCTCGTGGAATAAGTTTTCGGGAATAAAATGCTACTGGGTGTGGTACTTGGTCAACGGTCTGAGTCAGTACAGCCGAAATTCCCAAATCGGAAGCATCAGTATAGAGTTCGAACTCTTGGTTAAAGTCAGGGGCCTTCAGTATGGGTTTATTGGTTAAAGCTTTCTTTAAGGATTCGAAAGCAAGTTGATGTTTATCGCTCCACTGAGTTATGATGTTCCCTGATCGCTTGCCCTTTAATCAGTCAGTCAGGGGAGCGGCGATCTCAGCGAACTGGGGAATGAATTTCCTGTAAAATCCTACTGATCCCAGATATCCTCGTAATTGTTTCTTGGTCTGTGGGGGAGAGATATTAATAATACACTCAACCTTGCTGGAAATTGGTTTGATTTTTCCCGACCCTAATTCATGTCCCAAGTACTTGACTGTTCCAGACCCAATTTTACACTTCTTCGGATTCAAAGTAACACCACTATCCTCTATTCTATGAAATGTCCAATCCAAGTGATTTATGTGCTGTGACCATAAATTGGATCGAACAGCAATATCATCCAGATATGCGTCGGCAAATCTATCACGGATGGGTTCTGTCGGGGATTGAGCGATTATCTCGTTTATGGCCCTCTGGAAGGTAACTCCACCGTTTTTTAAACCAAATGGGAGAGTTAATGGTTCAAACAAACCCCAGGGGGTTATGAACGCTGCAATTTCACTAGCTCGAGGGGTTAGCGGAATCTGCCAGTAACCTTTATTAAGATCTAAAATTGATATCAGACTCGAACCTGCGACCTGATCAATGAGATCGTCTAATCTCGGGATGGGGAAGGCTTCTCCTCGAGTCAGGTCCTTAATTTTCCGATAATCAATACATGGTCGCCATTCTGAGTCTGATTTGCGTACCAATATTATGGGAGAGGCCCACTGGCTTCTGCTAGGGCGGATAATTCCTAACTCCAACATTTGATCTAGCTCAGTTTTTAATATTTGTTTCTTTTCTGGAGACATGCGGTAGTAAGGCTGGACTACGGGTGAAGCACCTTGCACATCAATATCATGGGTAACACCGTGGAAACGTCCCAGTTGTCCAGAGAATAGACGGGGGTAACGGTCAAATAACTGACTAATATCGTCCCTGTGGTCTGGGTTTAAATGACTGATATCCGGCCAGGTTTTCTTAGGTACAGATTCAAGAGGACTGCAATGATCGAATTCTTTCTCAATGTCCGTAGGGGCTTGGTAATCTAATAGGGTAGGGTCTTGGGACTCATACACCGGACTACTATCAGCTAGAGCTGCATCCTCCTCCCTACCTGTCCAGGGCTTCAACTGGTTTACATGCATAACACGGTATTTTACTCTCTTATCAGGCATGTATATAATATAGGTATGCGACGCTACCTTTTCGTGTACCGGATACGGTCCCTGGAGGGCATTCTTCAGCTTATTACCTTTTAACGGTAATCGTACTAACACTAATTCACCACGCTGGAATACACGCATTTTCGCTTTCTTACTTCTGTCATACTTTGTTTTACGACCATTTGCGGCCTGTTGGGCATTCTCGCTGGCGTCACGTAACGCTTCAGCTAATCTATGACATAATTCTTGTACATAGTTATTTAGGGGGATCCCTTCATCCCGCTCATTTCTAGCCCAGAGATCATAAGTGGAATCTAGATTATCTCTAGGTTCGCGCCCATATAGAAGGTAGAAGGGAGAATATCCTGTGCTAGAGTGCTCTGCACTTCTATATGCAAATAATAGCCAGGGTAACATCTCATCCCAAGGCGATAAAGAGTTCTCCCCAAGGATTCTAAGCATGGTTTTCAATGTACCATTATATTTCTCTATTGATCCGTTGGTTTGAGGCCTGTAACTCGTGCTAGTTAAGTGACGTATATCGTGCTCGGCTAGGAAGCGTGTGAACGTTTCAGCTATGAAAGCGCTTCCTCGGTCAGTCAACAGGGTCTGGGGTTTTCCATGTCGAGATATTATCTCGATCAGGGCTTTTTGTGCATTAACAGCAGTCGCTGCGGCGCATGGGAAAGATTCTGTATATTTAGTGGCATGATCAATAAAATTCAAGATATACTGGTTCCCATTTATAGTTTTCTTCATGGGTCCAACGAAATCAGCGGATATAAATTTGAATGGTTGGGATATAATGGGCAGGGGTTTCAATGGGGCTACAGTGGCTTTCTGTCCCTTACCCGCTCTCTGGCAAGGCCCACAGCTATGGCAGAATCGTTTAACATCTGCGCGGATTCCCGGCCAAAAGAAGCGGCGCTTAATGCGCTTCATGGTCTTACTAGGTCCCTGGTGTCCCGTACTTAAACTGTCATGGGCGAGTCCCGTTATATGATCCCGGAATCCCCGTGGAACTACCACCTGATCATATATTTTCCAGGGTCGAACTTTGGACGTGTCTTGAGGTTGTTCTCTCCTCATAAGTAGTCGGGGTTCGAGCTGGATGTAATATCCTTGCCGAATAGGTGTTCCTTCTTGAGCCATTTCCCAGAGGGGTGCTAATGTCGGGTCATTATTCTGTTCTTGCAATAATTTATCAGGACTCAAATCGTCAATAGAGGGACTATTTTGGGGTTTAACTGTACTGGCTTTCTCAGAGGGGGAATTGATCTCAATTGTATTCCGAAAAGGTAAGACATTGTGATTTGTATCGGTCGTGTTTTCTGAGTCTGGGTTGGACGTGACAGTTTCATCAAACGAGATAATTTTCTTATTGGAGCGTGTAACCACGCCACAGGTAATCAAATCAGTGACAGGGGCAGTTTCACAGTCGTTACCTATTATAAGATCCACCCCCGCGGTGCATCTGTGCTTTAATACAGCCACCTTCAATGTTCCTTGGTAGATTGGACAATCAACGCTAATCTTTGCTATCGGGTAATTACCAGGGATATAATTGACACCGCGGATTGTTACCCGTTCACCTGTGTATTCTAAACGATCAGCGGTTTGATCAGTAGCCGACAATAAACTGATTGTCGCACCTGTATCTCTCAAATACGTCACTTGTGCGGTGTTAGTATTTATGCGTGCTTGACCTGTATATTTGGCAAGTAATGGATTTACCATCTCGGTATTTTCACATGAGTTCACTGGCTCATTGGTTATAAAGGCTGAACTATGAGTAGTGTTTGACACGTGGTGTCCGTTTGCTAGGTTTCTAGTACCCCTGCACCTAGGTGAATTGGGATCTGCCCAACACTCTATTTCGTCCGTGGCCATTACGCCTACAATAACTACAATATTTTTCTATCCGGGGAGTTCTATGGGTAGCTTGGGAATTATCTATCCTAATATTGGGTCGATACATGGGTGATGGGATATATGGCCTTGGGGCTGGAGGTCGGTGTTCTGTATCTCTGGGTTTCAAATTCGGATTTGAATTAATCCGTGTCCTGGGCGCTAATCTGCGATGGAGGTTATATTCATCGGCCAGGGAAATACATTCCTGGAGAGTAGATGCTTTCTTATCCAGAATGAACAAATTAAGCTCATCACTTAGCTGGGAATCGAATCTATATCTCAAGAGCAGCTCGATACAGTTGACCTCGCTCGGATCATTGTTCTCCGTCCATAGAGTCATTTGCTCCCTTAATTCCTTAATGAATTCGGAATATGTCTGCTGAGGTTTCTTTACCCAAGAGAAGAAATTCTTTCTATATACAGTGTGTGAGAGTCTATATTCATCCAAGATGGCGGCCTTGAGGGTATCGTAATTATTAGCGTCTTGGACAGGAAGAGTGGCATATATATTTCTGGCCTTGTCGGACAACTTGTCTATAATATGGCCCACCCATGTTTGTTTGGCGACCTGGCTAGCTTCGAACAGTCTCTCACATGTTGCGAAGAATTTATCTGGCCTGGTAGTCTGGGTCCAAATAGGAACAGAAATGTTTGTCTTAGAGGGCCTATTATCTGTATGGAGGGGGTTATTTTGCTGAGATTCCTGATCTCTCTGGATTTCTCTCAGGCGAATCTCCATCTGCATTTTCTCCCTTTGCATTCTTTCCTCCCTGTCCCTTTCTTTCTCTTCTCTTTCCCTCTCTCTTTCTTCTCTTTGTTTTACTTCTTCCCTCTCTCTTTCTTCTCTTTGTTTTATTTCTTCCCTCTCTCTTTCTCTCTCTCTTTCTTTCTGGTAAATATCACCCTGACGTTCCAGATTTGCCTGATTAAAGAAGGGAAGTCTCATTAATTTGTCCCATATCTTATCACCTGTGGTCTGCAAGTCGGGGTGAACCTCAGTTTCCTTATTAGCACTCCTAGTTGTAGCCATTTTATATATTTTTTTTTTTATTTTTTTTTTATTTTTATTTTTAATCCCCAGAATGTATCTCCAAATGTATTATAGAATTGAGTTCAATAAAAGGAAGTAAATCACTAATATAATTTTAATGATAATATTAAGCCTCTATAAAAAGAAAACTGGTACTTACCGAAGTCTGTCTCGTCCGTTAATCCAATATATAATTTATCACATATTCAAAGTTTGCACATTTCCAATAATTTAATCCATTTCATTAATTTAATAATTCGTTGACGTCTTTCACTTATTTCCAAATTCTAACACTGTCTCGCATGCACTTCTGTTTTCACACGTTAATTAATAGTCCCTTGTATTCTTCATGTATAAATCCTAGTGTCCTTCACAATATTCCATATATAAATTCTAGTGTCCTTCACAATATGTCACGATATGTCACTTCTTCTTTATTGTATTTTACTATCTCATGCAATAAAATGTTTTGTATTGTATTGTATTTCCAATCCCGGACGAGCGTCCCAATTGTCGCAAACTCATTGTCGCAAACTCTCCTTTTTCTTCTTGTATGTATATGACTCAGTTGCTTCGGCTCTTACCAGGGTCTATCCTATTGTAGACTCGCTGGAGTTGTCTAGGGGGTTTCTTCTTCGATATATGTATTAATGATAACTCAACACAGTCTTACATTTCTTCTATATACTATTTTGTCTAAATTGGCATCAGAGATCTTCATATATATATAATCAGTGATTTATATATATATACATCGTATCATTAAACGCTTATTTAACAATCCAATTGTGTGAGCCGACTATGCGCTACACAGTATAATTAACTCCAGTCTCTCTAATCCGTCATTACTCAATATCACTATAATCTAATCAATGTTTCTGATTAGATTAACTTTTAAACACCTTCGATATGGTTCGCCGAAACTCTCTGTTTCTTCTATGGCTGAACGATTTAATTATTCGACAAATCTTTATAAGTTATAATTCTTATAATGTCCATAATATCTAAGTATCATAAAAACAGTTTATATGTTCCATATAATAGATTGAGATCACGCCACACTCTCTCCTGGAGGTAGGCCTTAGTGTATCTGATTTTAGTTAATAAAATCCATTTCTTATATACACGATTGAATCAGTGTCTATATGATATAACAATTCCTAAAACATCTGTTATCCTAAAACATCTGTTATGTTTATCTAATATTACACCATCAAACCAGTTCGGCGCCTTATATTACTAACTGGACACCTGCAACCACGGCCTGATAAACTGAGAGTAGGCCCCCTAAAATCTTAAGTCATTTCCCGCGCGAAGCGAGACTGATAATTTTAGGCGCGAAAATAATAGCAGACGATTATGCATAAAACAAATATATATATATTACATGGTAAACACTTGGCCATATATAAAAACAGTTTAATGTATTTATATAATACATTACTATTTATATATAACAATAATAAACATTTCGTGCAAATAATTGTGGTTTTGCACAGTACTTGCATGATAATACAACCCAGATATATACACATTCGCATAACCTTATAAACTTAATGAACACAATCGCTGAAGCATCGGACCGTGATGTACTTGCATGATAATACAACCCACATATACACATTCACATAACCATATAAACTTAAAGAACAAAATCGCTGAAGCATCGGGCCGTGATCGGTTAAATAAACAATGCGTGGAACGGTGCGTGGAACGGTGTCCATCGGACCGCGAACGGTTATATAGACAATGTGTGGAACGGTATGCATCGGACCGCGGTCGGTTAAATAGACAATTTGTGGAACGGTGTGCATTATTTGTAATTAAATAATCCAAGCGTGATCTAATAAATAAGCAATTGCACGAAAGAGTATACAATGTCTAGTTGAGTTTCAGGAATAAAATATGAATAAGTAATTCGTAGTTTCTATGCCAAATGTTTGTTCCAGTAAAGAATAATAACATTATTGTCAGAAGGGTAACCCCTATACCAGTCAAAAAGTACACTAACTTACGTGGATTATGTCATTGTATTGCAACAATCAAGTCACATGATGCGATCCTCGGCACAATATGTGTTGTTATACGAAGAGTCAGTTCTATATTCAATGATGATCACTTGTTATAACGGGACAGTAGCACAACTACCTCAATGTTGCCTTATAAGGCGTATCATAACACAGCGAGTATTACAGCTATTTTACAACTAAGAGTTTGAACTGGCTCAAGCTTATGTAGTTTTTTTGCTATTAGGTCATGAAGCTATAAATAGGAAAATAAATAAGATATCTATAATCTGTATTCTATAGTACTAAATAGCTGTAACAGTAGATCAGTTTTTTCTAGAATAAAGTAGGGAATTTAATAATTAAGACAACTTAGCAAATAATATGAATGTACCCTGAGTGCAGGATATCTGTGCTGTTCATGGGGTTACTCGTGAGTTTATTAAGTGGTTTCGGAGAAACAATTTAAAAAACTTGTGTGACACGGCCTTGCATACAAACTATACAGTGTGTAGTGCGACCTAGCTTTACATACAAACTATACAATGTCAAGCTATACAATGTGTAGCAGAATAAACTGGTTTCTTTGAATACGGTCTATCAATAATAAACAGTGTATCTATAATAAACCCTATGACATACATTTGAGTTTAGGAAGGAAAGTATATTACAGAAATGTCAGACATAGACAAGTTATTGTTAAATGTATTAGGGCTATTTTGCTTCTATTCGTACCAACAGATCACAGTGATCTGGACATTTACAATACTTTATTAATTCCACAGTCTTTGGAAAAATATTTATGAAAAAGATTATTTACAGTAATATATGGACAAGACATTTTGTGTCAACTGTTGTCATAATATTACCAGCATAAGGACATAGTCTGCTAAGGAATACATTTGCATAAGGTAAGTACGTTATAGTTTATTTACTATATACTGTATATGACCTATTTAACGGTTGAACAATCACATGTGCTATATTCTAGTGTTTGTAAACAGCTAGTTTGACAGCTGTCAAACATATTTGATGTTGCATCAGTTGATACACCTGTTGATGCCTACTGCCTAATAAGCTGAGGGAATCTTCCCTTCTCTCAACGACCTGATCGAGTCCATGTCTTTGATTCGTATCTTCGACTCGTCCTTTGCATTTACCTTGAATGACCCATAAACGTTGCACCCAGCAACCCATGTTTTTGACAGTTTCGATTGACGGACAAGTTGACGCGCTTCGTATGCTAGCATCTCACGGAATCTAGTTAAGTTCTCTTGCACGAATATACCTGTTCCAAATTTCTTTCTCGATTCATATAACCGTTGGCGTGCCTTTGAATTTGTGAATTTAATGATCACTTTTCGGTTGTAATTATCCTTGGGACGCCCTACTCTGTGGCATTTATCTATGTCTCTGGCTGTTATTCCAATACTTGATCCGTCCGGATGTGTAATCTTTGCAATATGGTTGAGGATCTTTTTCTCGACGTTGTCGGTAGAGTCGCCGGTGTCGCCTGGGATACCCGAGATATCCAAGTTCATGCGTCGGCCATATTGTTCGAGGTCGTCGAGTTCGGCCCTGACATCGGATAAGGACCCCCTCAATGAATCGTAGGCCTTCTTGAGGGACGCAATTTCTTGGCGTAGGCTGGCCGTTTCACTTACTACCATTGCTTTAAATTGCACCTTCAGCTCTTCTACTAAGCTAGTCTTAATTTTGTTTGCCAAGATGTTACCTATCTCCTGCAAGTCTGATTTAGTAAATTTGTCGGCCATGTTGGATTTTACACTATTCTCGGTATCAAGGTCGAAATCAACGTTAATTTCCGAGTGTTCTGTGAAGAGAATGTTATCAATATCGCTGTCAATGTTGTGTTTCTTAAGCCACTCTTTATCTATAGGAGAAGACTCGTTTCGTTTCCTTTTATCATGTACTGATGGAGTGTGGGGTGTGGCCTCTTCACTGCGGTCAGACATACCATACAGGAAACAGTCTAATTACTGAATTAATGTCAAATTCGTATCAAAATATGGTCTGCTATACTATTCTGATGATGTCAGAAACATTTGTAGTCTACAATCCCTCAAACAAATCTTCTATTCCATATTTCGATTCTTTTTTCCGTCAGTGATCTTAAATACCGCCATTACTATTTTTAACCGGAAGTCATATATATTTATATTAGTTTTACCAATTAAGTGTTGATTTACTATGGTAATATTATTTATGGCTAACAAGCACCTTTGTCTTACCTATACAACCTAGTTATGTTTTAACAGCATTTATCTTATAAACAAATTTAAATAAATATGCATACTCTTCATTATCAGTGATTCTAATTTTATAGCTGTTTATTTTATTTTATATAGTTGGTTCAAAAGCTCACTAAGAGCTTGTGTTGTACTTTTGATATCATGCCGACTCAAAATAAAATGTATCTTGGCTTATCTTATATTTGCTTTGAAGTGACCTGGTGTCTCTATATCGTTATTCGATAATGTCAGTACTAAAGATTTTTAATACTCCATACTGATATTATCGGTTCCTGTGACCGTATAGACTTTATTTATCTCTAAGTCCGTCCATTGTAGTATGTTTGGCTTCTGTTCACTAAGAAATGTTTCAAAAGGGTCGGTTGTCATGTATGGTTGCCATTTTGTATTTTTTATAATAAGCGATATTCTAAATCGAAAATATTCGTCTACGATATATTGTTTTCAACGAGTCTCCCAGCCCTATATCTGCACCTGTGGTAAACCAGTTCAAATGCACAGCACTTAGCAGAAAAAAGTCATGTTAACTCTATAAAATGTAGACTCTACTCCTCCACCCTACACAAAAAACGGGTGTGGGGTGGTGAGGATTCTCCCCAATGCTTAATATATTCACCATAATTTAAAACTGAACATGAGTTTATCCGCCATTTTACTACACGAAATCAGAAGTAAACATATTGTTAATATTTTTAAAGAACGAATTTTGAAATATTCATACATAGCTGCTATATCATTATGTTCGTAATAGTAACATATTTCATTCTGTTTTCACTGATGGTGTATGCCTTATATTTGTATTCACTGTGTACATTGAAACATTTCAAATTAACTCTGTAACTTGCTCCATTGAATTAAATCAGTTATTATTAACTGTACTCTATATGAAATATTTACAATATTTATTTGTTAATTCATTGTTCGTCTAAATCATGCAGATATTGTCCTCATGGGCCTATTAGCCTTAAAGGAATTGAAAAATAAAAACTGTCAGCTGTAGATTATATAGAGAATCCAACTATGGTAAATAATAAATTAATTTCGTAATACTCGGAAACCTCTATCTTGTAACCTCTAAACAATGACGGATACTATATTACACTTAGTTTCTATCCCGCATTCATTGATAATTTGCATTATATTGATCTATTTCAATCTTAATAGTTGTCCCGCATTTTTTATACGTGTTTATAAAATCTAAATTCAACTTACATTGACTTTTACCGCAATATGATTAAGTGCTATTTAAATATCTATTTAATATATCCTCCGCTGCTTGACAAACTCTCAAATCATATTGGGCTTAAACCTCTCTACCACATAATATGTGAACAAAGCAGGCGGTATTTGAACCTAAGGAACCCCGGTGAGGACGTCACTTTTATCAATCGGCATTGGTAAATCGTGTTTCACGCCAACCTACTTTGAAATGTGCTGTCGACTTTATATACATATTCTTTTATCAAATTATCATTTTTAAGATAGTTTCTAGCAATGAAGACGTATTTAGCAGTCATGAATGTATTAAGATATTAAGGATAATTATGTAAATACCGACGGAGAAATGTAATGGAATAAATGTGATGCTAGTACCTAAACAACTCTATATTTTGACGGTAAATTTGTTATAAAATTCACTGAAGAGATAATCCTATATAAGAATATGCTTTAGATTTCACGCTCAATATTCACATCACCATGCCTGATCAATGGTCAAACGTATTACAGTTGATGACTGGTATAACGCCCATACTCAGATAACACCCTATACACATATGCATCTTTATCCATTAATTGATATCGTATAATACCGTAATACGTTAATTATCATTACAAGCATGCTCAAATTAGATGCATGACTTGTAAATATCTAAGACTGTCTGGTATACTGTCGGTGCAGAGAGTCTCCACACGTCTAAACCCATCATAAAAGGAATGGAGTGTGTGTACTGGCGAGACGTTGAGATAATTCACAAGTCTGAGACAAACAAACATCAGTAAAATGAAGGAAATACTAGTATATTGTAACTCAGTTCCTTTTCCATATACAAGTTCAGGAGACCGAGCCCTCATAAACTGATTTGTGGTCATCTTTTCAACGTAAATTCTAAATTGTATTTAAAACAAACATGAACAATAATTACCTAACTTAAACATATGAACATCCGTCCACTGTGTTTCATGAGAATATTATATCTCACGTCGCCATTAATGCTTATATTGTCGATGAAAATGACTGGATAAGGCGGACTAAGGCATGTTATTCTGTTGCGTGACATATACATGACACTCTCGTTATTCTGTTGCGTAATATTTACGTGAAGCTCCGAGTGGTAAATTGTACTTGTTCTCTATAATATCCAAATTATGCACACTATCAGAAGCCTCTGACTCCACATGTAAATACAAGCCTCCAATCGACCAACGGGTGTTACATGACCTTTCTCTATTCATGTGCTTTACAATTTCTATCATATATAATATATGTACTCATTCCTGCCTTGCTCCGCCTTACCACACATGTAGTAAACTACTGGTCGTTCTACCAGTGCTCCGCCTTGCCACACATGTAGTACACTACTGATCGTTCTACCAGTGCTCCGCCTTGCCACACATGTAGTACACTACTGGGCGTTCTACCAGTGCTCCGCCTTACCACACATGTAGTATACTACTGGTCGTTCTACCAGTGCTCCGCCTTGCCACATATGTAGTATACTACTGATCGTCCTACTAGTGCTCCGCCTTGCCACACATGTAGTATACTACTGGTCGTTCTACCAGTGCCCCGCCTTGCCACACATGTAGTATACTACTGGTCGTTCTACCAGTGCTCCGCCTTGCCACACATGTAGTATACTACAGGGCGTTCTACCAGTGCTCCGCCTTGCCACACATGTAGTATACAACTGGACGTTCTACCAGTGCTCCGCCTTGCCACACATGTAGTATACAACTGGTCGTTCTACCAATGCTCCGCCTTGCCACACATGTAGTATACAACTGGTCGTTCTACCAATGCTCCGCCGTGCCACACATTTAGTATACTACTTTTCGTTCTACCAGTGCTCCGCCTTGCTAAACATGTAGTACACTACTGGTCGTTCTACCATTGCTCCGACTTGCCACACATGTAGTACACTACTGGCCGTTCTACCAGTGCTCCGCCTTACCACACATGTAGTATACTATGATCGTTCTACCAGTGCTCCGCCTTGCCACACATGTAGTACACTACTGGCCGTTCTATCAGTGCTCCGCCTTACCACACATGTAGTATACTACTGATCGTTCTACCAGTGCTCCGCCTTGCCACACATGTAGTATACTACTGATCGTTCTACCAGTGCTCCGCCTTGCCAAACATGTAGTATACTACTGGGCATTCTACCAGTGCTCCGCCTTACCACACATGTAGTATACTACTGGGCATTCTACCAGTGCTCCGCCTTACCACACATGTAGTACACTACTGGGCGTTCTACCAGTGCTCCGCCTTACCACACATGTAGTATACTACTGGGCATTCTACCAGTGCTCCGCCTTACCACACATGTAGTACACTACTGGGCGTTCTACCAGTGCTCCGCCTTTTTTTTTTTTCATTTTGAGGCCCCTAGCGGGTAACCCCTTTTATTTCCAGTTATAGACATATAATGTACAACATACATATAAGTGATATGGCTATATATATACGATTGAAATGAATAGTTATACATTCACATATTTGATGCAAGGTCAATACTTTTACAGTATTATTATGATAACTTGTTTATATCATGCATATTCGCATTTTATGTTTATAATAGGTATTGTTTTGTTTTGGAGAGTGATGTAGAAATGGGGAAAAGAGAGAACTAAAATGGGGGGGGGGGTTGATCGTTTCCATCTGAAAGATTCATTTGTAACAGTTGTCTTAGAAAACAATATGTTCAAATAAATCTAGACCACTTTATGTTGTGTTTTTCTAATTTATCATTCATTAGTGCGATTTCCCTTTCTAAAGTTATTCTTAAGCTTAAATACTTATAAAAATGTGCAATACAGGGTGTTAAATTTCTGTATTTCATTCGTATAATATAAAATTTGCTTAAAATTATTATGAAATTTGTTACAGTGGTATCATTTCCTTTTCTATCTATTTTACCAAAACATATATCTTTAAAATTGAACTCGACACACAATCCTTTTGATTTTAATAGATCACTTAGTCTTTTCCAAAAATGTTGTATAGGTGGGCATTCCCAGAATATATGCTCAATACTTTCAACATGCATATTACAAAAGTCGCACAGGTTTGTAGTACTTAACTTGCATCTATACAAATATTTATTTGTTGGCATCAACCGCATTAAATATTTATATTGAAAACATCTTAGCGTTGTATCTATAGTTGCCGCGAGTGGAACACTATAGATATTTTTCCATGTGAGATTTCGCTCATGTAGGAGCATTGACCATTTGTCTTCAGATTTTAATGTTTCCCTATTCATATTATCCATTTGTATTTTGTATAGTAATTGATTTGTGTTCTTAGAGGTTTTTACTTTTTGAACAATAGTTTCTTTTCTGTTTTGCATTAGCATATATTTATTTAAATTCGATTTTATGTTAAATGGTATATTGCTTATGACCTGGTGGTATTTTAGAAAGTCACGCTCCTCCATATTAAATATATTTTTTGCTTCATTGAAGGTTAAAAACTTATTAGTTCGAAAGTCAAAAAGTTGTTCTATAAAGCGTATACCTTTATCGAACCAAGTCTGGAAAAAAATTATTTTGCCATCTATTTTCACAAGTGAGTTATTCCAAATTGTATGTTCATTAATTCCATCATGTTTTGACTGTTTATTGAAGTCGGAGACTACTTTAAACCATGCTGTCAATACATCCTTTAGGAAATAGTTGTTACCACAAATATCCGAAATATCCCTTGTAGATAAATTACATTCAAATATAAAATCAAAGTCCATTGTTTTGAGTATTCAGTATTCTTTTTACCCAGCATGCTTTTATTGAATACAAATATGTTCTTACATCCGTAAGCTTTAATCCTCCTTTTTCAAAATTTTGTATCAGTACATTTCTTTTTATTTTATCTGGTTTATTATCCCAAATAAAACAATATATTGATTTTATTATCGCTGTTACGACTTCAGGTTCAGGGTTAGGGAGCACAGTGAACGGATATACAAGCTTTGGTAAAGCAAAAGTTTTTATTATCATAACTTTTCCCAGTGCTCCGCCTTGCCACAACTGTAGTACACTACTTGTCGTTCTACCAGTGCTCCGCCTTGCCACACATGTAGTATACTACTTTTCGTTCTACCAGTGCTCCGCCTTGCCACACATGTAGTATACTACTTTTCGTTCTACCAGTGCTCCGCCTTGCCACACATGTAGTATACTACTTTTCGTTCTACCAGTGCTCCGCCTTGCCACACATACAGTATACTACAGATCGTTCTACCATTGCTCCGCCTTGCCACACATGTTGTACACTACTGGTCGTTCTACCAGTGCTCCGCCTTGCCACACATTTAGTATACTATTTTTCGTTCTACCAGTGCTCCGCCTTGCCACACATGTAGTACACTACTGGTCGTTCTACCAGTGCTCCGCCGTGCCACACATGTAGTATACTACTGGTCGTTCTACCAGTGCTCCGCCTTGCCACACATGTAGTACACTACTGGTCGTTCTACCAGTGCTCAGCATTGCCACACATTTAGTATACTACTTTTCGTTCTACCAGTGCTCCGCCTTGCCACACATGTAGTACACTACTGGTCGTTCTACCAGTGCTCCGCCGTGCCACACATGTAGTATACTATTGGTCGTTCTACCAGTGCTCCGTCTTGCCACACATGTAGTATACTACTGATCGTTCTACCGGTGCTCCGCCTTACCACACATGTAGTATACTACTGATCGTTCTACCAGTGCTTCACCGTGCCACACATGTAGTATACTACTGGGCATTCTACCAGTGCTCCGCCTTACCACACATGTAGTATACTACTGATCGTTCTACCAGTGCTCCGCCTTGCCACACATGTAGTATACAACTGGTCGTTCTACAAGTGCCCCGCCTTACCACACATGTATTATACTACTTGTCGTTCTACCAGTGCTCCGCCTTGCCACACATGTAGTATACCACTGGTCGTTATATCAGTGCTCAGCCGTGCCAAACATGTAGTATACTACTGGGCATTCTACCAGTGCTCCGCCTTGCCACACATGTAGTACACTACTGGTCGTTCTACCAGTGCTCCGCCTTGCCACATATGTTGTATATTACTGGTCGTTCTACTAGTGCTCCGCCTTGCCACACATGTAGTATACTACTGGCCGTTCTACCAGTACTCCGCCTTGCCACACATGTAGTATACTACTGGCCGTTCTACCAGTACTCCGCCGTGCCACACATGTAGTATACCACTGGGCGTTCAACCAATGCTCCGCCTTGCCAACCATTTAGTATACTATTGGTCGTTCTACCAGTGCTCCGCCGTGCCACACATTTAGTATATTATTGGTCGTTCTACCAGTGCTCCGCCTTGCCACACATGTAGCATACCACTGGGCGTTCTACCAGTGCTCCGACTTGCCACATATGTAGTATACTACTGATCATTCTACTAGTGCTCCGCCTTGCCACACATGTAGTACACAACTGGTCGTCCTACCAGTGCTCTGCCTTGCCACACATGTAATATACTACTGGGCGTTCTACCAGTGCTCAGCCGTGCCACACATGTAGTATACTACTGGGCATTCTACCAGTGCCCCGCCTTGCCACAAATTTAGTTTACTACTGGCCGTTCTACCAGTGCTCAGCCTGGCCAAACAGGTAGTATACTACTTGGTGTTCTACCAGTGCTCGGCCTTGTCACACATGTAGTATACTACTGGGCGTTCAACTAATGCTCCGGCTTGTCACACATTTAGTATACTATTGGTCGTTCTACCAGTCCTCCGCCTTGCCACACATGTAGTAACCTACTGGTCGTTCTACCAGTGCTCCGCCGTGACACACATGTGGTAAATTACAGGGCGTTCTACCAGTGCTCCGCCTTACCAAACATGTAGTACACTACTGGTCGTTCTACCAGTGCTCCGCCTTGCCACATATGTAGTATATTACTGATCGTTCTACCAGTGTTCCGCCTGGCCACACATGTAGTATACTACTGGCCGTTCTACCAGTGCTCCGCCGTGCCACACATGTAGTATACAACTGGGATTTCTACCAGTGCTCCACTTTGCCACACATGTAGTATACTACTGTGAGTTCAACCAGTGTTCCGCCTTGCCACAGTTAGTATAATACTGGTCGTTGTACCAGTGTTCCGCCTAGCCACACTTGTAGTATACTACTGGTTGTTTTACCAGTTCTCCACCTTGCCACACATACAGTATACTACTGGTCGTTCAACCAATGCTCCGCCTTGCCACACATACAGTATACTACAGATCGTTCTACCAGTGCTCCGCCTTGCCACACATGTAGTATACTACTTGTCGTTCTACCATTGCTCCGCCTTGCCACACATGTATTATACAACTGGGCGTTCAACCAGTGAGCCGCCTTGCCACACATATAGTACACTACTGGTCGTTCTACCAGTGCTCCGCCTTGCCACACATGTAGTATACTACTGGTCGTTCTACCAGTGCTCCAACTTGCCACACATGTAGCATACCACTGGGCGTTCTACCAGTGCTCCGCCTTGCCAAACCTGTAGTATACTACTTGTCGTTCTAACCGTGCTCCGCCTTGCCACAAATGTAGCATACCACTGGGCGTTCATCCAGTGCTCCGACTTGCCACACATGTTGTACACTACTGGTCGCTCTACCAGTGCTCCGCCTTGCCACACATGTAGTATACCACTGGGCGTTCTACCAGTGCTCCGACTTGCCACACATGTATTATACTACTGGGCGTTCTACCATTGCTCCGCCTTGCCACACATGTAGTACACTACTGGTCGTTCTACCAGTGCTCCGCCTTGCCACAAATGTAGTACACTACTGGTCGTTCTACCAGTGCTCCGCCTTGCCACACATGTAGTATACTACTGGACGTTCAACAAGTGCTCCGCCTTGCCACATATATAATATACTACTGGTCGTTCTACCAGTGCTCCGCCTTGCCACACAGGTAGTACACAACTGGTCGTACTACCAGTGCTCTGCCTTGCCACACATGTAATATACTACTGGGCGTTCTACCAGTGCTCAGCCGTGCCACACATGTAGTATACTACTGGGCGTTCTACCAGTGCTCCGACGTGCCACACATGTAACATACCACTGGGCGTTCTACCAGTGCTCCGACTTGCCAAATATGTAGTGTACTACTGGTCATTCTTCCAGTGCTCCGCCTTGCCACACAGGTAGTACACAACTGGTCGTACTACCAGTGCTCTGCCTTGCCACACATGTAATATACTACTGGGCGTTCTAGCAGTGCTCAGCCGTGCCACACGTGTAGTATACTACTGGGCATTCTACCAGTGCCCCGCCTTGCCACAAATTTAGTATACTACTGGCCGTTCTACCAGTGCTCAGCCTGGCCAAATAGGTAGTATACTACTTGGTGTTCTACCAGTGCTCCGCCTTGTCACACATGTAGTATACTACTGGGTATTCAACTAATGCTCCGCCTTGCCACACATTTAGTATACTATTGGTCGTTCTACCAGTCCTCCGCCTTGCCACACATGTAGTAACCTACTGGTCGTTCTACCAGTGCTCCGCCGTGCCACACATGTGGTATACTACAGGGCGTTCTACCAGTGCTCTGCATTGCCACACATGTAGTATACTACAGGTCGTTCTACCAGTGCTCCGCCTTGCCACATATGTAGTATATTACTGGTCGTTCTACCAGTGCTCCGCCTTGCCACACATGTAGTATACTACTGGCCGTTCTACCAGTGCTCCGCCGTGCCACACATGTAGTATACTACTGGGCGTTCAACCAATGCTCCGCCTTGCCACACATTTAGTATACTACTGGTCGTTCTACCAGTGCTCCGCCTTGCCACACATGTAGTATACTACTGGCCGTTCTACCAGTGCTCCGCCGTGCCACACATGTAGTATACTACTGGGCGTTCAACCAATGCTCCGCCTTGCCACACATTTAGTATACTACTGGTCGTTCTACCAGTGCTCCGCCTTGCCACACATGTAGTATACTACTGGCCGTTCTACCAGTGCTCCGCCGTGCCACACATGTAGTATACTACTGGGCGTTCAACCAATGCTCCGCCTTGCCACACATTTAGTATACTACTGGTCGTTCTACCAGTGCTCCGCCTTGCCACACATGTAGTATACTACTGGCCGTTCTACCAGTGCTCCGCCGTGCCACACATGTAGTATACTACTGGGCGTTCAACCAATGCTCCGCCTTGCCACACATTTAGTATACTATTGGTCGTTCTACCAATGCTCCATCTTGCCACACATGTAGTATACTACTGGGCGTTCAACTAGTGTTCCGCCTGGCCATACTTGTAGTATGCTACTTGTCGTTTTACCAGTGCTCCACCTTGCCACACATACAGTTTATACTACTGGTCGTTCAACAAGTGCTCCGCCTTGCCACACATTTAGTATACTACATATCTTTCTAACTGTGCTCCACCGTGCCAAAAATATGGAGTATACTACTGGGCGTTCTACCAGTGCTCCGCCTTGCCACACATGTTGTACACAACTGGTCGCTCTACCAGTGCTCTGCATTGCCACACATGTAGTATACCACTGGGCGTTTTACCAGTGCTCCGCCTTGCCACACATGTATTATTCTACTGGTCGTTCTACCAGTGCTCCGCCTTGCCACACATGTAGTATACTACTGGACGTTCAACAAGTGCTCCGCCTTGCCACATATATAGTATACTACTGGTCGTTCTACCAGTGCTCCGCCTTGCCACACATGTAGTATACTACTGGACGTTCAACAAGTGCTCCGCCTTGCCACACATATAGTTTACTACATATCTTTCTAACTGCGCTCCACCGTGCCACACATGTAGTATGCTACTAGGCTTTCTACCAGTGCTCCGACTTGCCACACAGGTAGTATACAACTGGGCTTTCTACCAGTGCTACGCCTTGCCACACATGTAGTATTCTACTAGTCCTTCTACCAGTGCTCCGCCTTGCCACACATGTAGTATACTACTGGTCGTTCAACCAATGCTCCGCCTGGCCACACTTGTAGTATACTACAGGTCGTTCTACCAGTGCTCCGCCTTGCCACACATACAGTATACTACTGGTCGTTCAACAAGTGTTCAGCCTTGCCACACATACATTATACTACAGATCGTTCTACCAGTGCTCCGCCTTGCCACATATGTAGTATAATACTGGACGTTCTACCAGTGCTCCGCCTTGCCACACATGTATTATACTACTGGACGTTCTACCAGTGCTCCGCCTTGCCACACATGTATTATACTACTGGTCGTTCTACCAGTGCTCCGCCTTGCCACACATGTCGTACACTACTGGACGTTCTACCAGTGCTCCGCCTTGCCACACATGTATTATACTACTGGACGTTCTAGCAGTGCTCCGCCTTGCCACACATGTAGTATACTACTGGTCGTTCTAACAGTGCTCCGCCTGGCCACACAGGTAGTATACTATTGGCCGTTCTACCAGTGCTCTGCATTGCCACACATGTAGAATACTACTGGGCGTTTAGGGCGTTCTACCAGTGCTCCGTTTTGCCACACATTTAGTATACTACATATCTTTCTATCTGTGCTCCACCGTGCCACACATGTAGTATACTACTGGGCGTTCTACCCGTGCTCCGCCTTGCCACACATGTAGTACACTACTTGTCGTTCTACCAGTGCTCCGCCTTGCCACACATGTAGCATACTACTGGGCGTTTAGGGCGTTCTACCAGTGCTCCGTTTTGCCACACATTTAGTATACTACATATCTTTCTAACTGTGCTCCTCCTTGCCACACATGTAGTATGCTACTGGGCGTTCTACCAGTTCTCCTCCTTGCCACACATGTAGTACACTACTTGTCTTTCTACCAGTGCTCCGCCTTGCAACATATGTAGTATATTACTGGTCTTTCAACCAATGCTCCGCCGTGCCACACATGTAGTACACTACTGGTCGTTCTACCAGTGCTTCACCTTGCAACATATGTAGTATACTACTGGTCTTTCAACCAATGCCTGGCCGTGCCACACATGTATTACACTACTGGTCGTTCAACCAGTGCTCCGCCTGGCCACACATGTCGTATACTACTAGGCGTTCAACCAATGCTCCGCCTTGCCACACATTTAGTATACTATTGGTCGTTCTACCAGTGCTCCATCTTGCCACACATGTATTATACAAATGGGAGTTCTACCAGTGCTCCGCCTTGCCATACATTTAGTATACTACTGGGCGTTCAACCAGTGTTCCGCCTGGCCACACTTGTAGTATATTACTGGTCGTCTTACCAGTGCTCCACCTTGCCACACATACAGTATACTACTGGTCGTTCAACCAATGCTCCGCCTTGCCACACATACAGTATACTACTGGACGTTCAACAAGTGCTCCGCCTTGCCACACATTTAGTATACTACATATCTTTCTAACTGTGCTCCATCTTGCCACACATGTATTATACAACTGGGAGTTCTACCAGTGCTCCGCTTTGCCACACATGTAGTCTACTACTGGGCGTTCAACCAGTGTTCCGCTTTGCCACACATTTAGTATACTACTGGTCGTTCTAACAGTGCTCCACCTTGCCACACATACAGTATACTACTGATCGTTCAACCAATGCTCCGCCTTGCTACACATACAGTATACTACAGATCGTTCTACCAGTGCTCCGCCTTGCCACTATGTAGTATACTACTGGTCTTTCTACCAGTGCTCCGCCTTGCCACACATGTATTATACTACTGGGCGTTCTACCAGTGCTCCGCCTTGCCACACATGTAGTATACTACTGGTCGCTCTACCAGTGCTCCGCTTTGCCACACATGTTGTACACTACTGGTCGCTCTACCAGTGCTCCGCCTTGCCACACATGTAGTATACTACTGGTCGTTCTACCAGTGCTCCGCCTTGCCACACATGTTGTACACTACTGGTCGCTCTACCAGTGCTCTGCATTGCCACACATGTAGTATACCACTGGGCGTTTTACCAGTGCTCCGCCTTGCCACACATGTATTATACTACTGGGCGTTCTACCATTGCTCCAACTTGCCACACATGTAGTACACTAATGGTCGTTCTACCAGTGCTCCGCCTTGCCACACATGTAGTACACTACTGGTCGTTCTACGAGTGCTCCGCCTTGCCACATATATAGTATACTACTGGTCGTTCTACCAGTGCTCCGCCTTGCCACATATATAATATACTACTGGTCGTTCTACTAGTGCTCCGCCTTGCCAAACATGTAGTATACTACTTGTCGTTCTACCATTGCTCCGCCTTGCCACACATGTAGCATACCACTGGGCGTTCTACCAGTGCTCCGACTTGCCACATATGTAGTATACTACTGGTCATTCTACCAGTGCTCCGCCTTGCCACACAGGTAGTACACAACTGGTCGTACTACCAGTTCTCTGCCTTGCCACACATGTAATATACTACTGGGCGTTCTACCAGTGCTCAGCCGTGCCACACATGTAGTATACTACTGGGCATTCTACCAGTGCCCAGCCTTGCCACAAATATAGTATACTACTGGCCGTTCTATCAGTGCTCACCATGGCCAAACAGGTAGTATACTACTTGGTGTTCTACCAGTGCTCGGCCTTGGCACACATGTAGTATACTACTGGGCGTTCAACTAATGCTCCGCCTTGCCACACATTTAGTATACTATTGGTCGTTCTACCAGTCCTCCGCCTTGCCACACATGTAGTAACCTACTGGTCGTTCTACCAGTGCTCCGCCGTGCCACACATGTGGTATACTACAGGGCGTTCTACCAGTGCTCCGACTTACCACACATGTAGTACACTACTGGTCGTTCTACCAGTGCTCAGCCTTGCCACATATGTAGTATATTACTGGTCGTTCTACCAGTGCTCCGCCTTGCCACAAATGTAGTATACTACTGGCCGTTCTACCAGTGCTCCGCCGTGCCACACATGTAGTATACTACTGGGTGTTCAACCAATGCTCCGCCTTGCCACACATTTAGTATACTACTGGTCGTTCTAGCAGTGCTCCGCCTGGCCAAACAGGTAGGATACTATTGTCCGTTCTACCAGTGCTCCGCCGTGCCACACATGTAGTATACTACTGGGTGTTCAACCAATGCTCCTCCTTGCCACACATTTAGTATACTACTGGTCGTTCTACCAGTGCTCCGCCTTGCCACACATGTAGTATACTACTGACCGTTCTACCAGTGCTCCGCCGTGCCACACATGTAGTATACTACTGGGCGTTCAACCAATGCTCCGCCTTGCCACACATTTAGTATACTATTGGTCGTTCTACCAGTGCTCCATCTTACCACACATGCAGTATACTACTGGGCGTTCTACCAGTGCTCCGCCTTGCCACACATGTAGTATACTACTGGGCGTTCAACCAATGCTCCGCCTTGCCACACATTTAGTATACTATTGGTCGTTCTACCAGTGCTCCATCTTACCACACATGTAGTATATTACTTGACGTTCAACCAATGCTCCGCCTTTCCACACATGCGGTATACTACAGATCATTCTACCAGTACTCCGCATTGCCACATATGTAGTATGCTACTGATCGGTCTACCAGTGCTCCGCCTTGCCACACAGGTAGTATACTACTGGACATTCAACAAGTGCTCCGCCTTGCCACACATGTAGTACACTACATATCTTTCTAACTGTGCTCCACCGTGCCACACATGTAGTATATCACTGGGCGTTCTACCAGTGCTCCTCGTTGCCACACATGTAGTACACTACTGGTCGTTCTACAAGTGCTCTGCCGTGCCACACATGTAGTAATCTACTGGGCTTTCTACCAGTGCTCCGCCTGGCCACACAGGTAGTATACTACTGGGCGTTCTACCAGTGCTCCGCCGTGCCACAAATGTATTATTCTACTGGTCGTTCTACCTGTGCTCCGCCGTGCCACACATGTAGTATACTACTGGTCGTTCTACCAGTGCCCCCGCCTTGCCACACATGTAGTATTCTACTAGTCGTTCTACCAGTGCTCTGCCTTGCCACACATACAGTATACTACTGGTCGTTCAACCAATGCTCCGCCTTGCCACACATACAGTATACTACAGATCGTTCTACCAGTGCTCCGCCTTGCCACACATGTATTATACTACTGGACGTTTAGGGCGTTCTACCAGTGCTCCGCGTTGCAACATATGTAGTATACTACTGGTCGTTCTACCAGTTCTTCGCCTTGCAACATATGTAGTATACTACTGGTCGTTCAACCAATGCTCCGCCTTGCCATACATGTAATATACTACTGGGCGTTCAACCAGTGTTCCGCCTTGCCACACATTTAGTATACTACTGGTCGTTCTACCAGTTCTTCGCCTTGCAACATATGTAGTATACTACTGTTCGTTCAACAAATGTTCCGCCTTGCCACACATACATTATACTACAGATCGTTCTACCATTGCTCCGCCTTGCCACACATGTTGTACACTACTGGTCGTTCAACCAATGCTCCGCCTTGCCACGCATGTAGCATACTACTGGGCGTTTTACCAGTGCTCCGCCTTGCCACACATTTAGTATACTACTGGTCGTTCTACCAGTGCTCCGCCGTGCCACACATACAGTATACTACTGGTCGTTCAACCAATGCTCCGCCTTGCCACACATACAGTATACTACAGATCGTTCTACCAATGCTCCATCATGCCACACATGTATTATTCCTCTGGGAGTTCTACCAGTGCTCCGCCTTGCCACTATGTAGTATACTACTGGTCTTTCTACCAGTGCTCCGACTTGCCACATATGTAGTATACTACTGGTCATTCTACCAGTGCTCCGCCTTGCCACAAAGGTAGTACACAAATGGTCGTACTACCAGTGCTCTGCCTTGCCACACATGTAATATATTACTGGGCGTTCTACCAGTGCTCCGCCTTGCCACACATGTAGTATACTATTGGGCGTTCTACCAGTGCTCCGCCTTGCCACACATGTAGTATACTACTGGGCGTTCTACCAGTGCTCCGCCTTGCCACACATGTAGTATACTACTTGTTGTTCTACCAGTGCTCCGCCTTGCCACACATGTAGCATACTACTGGGCGTTTTACCAGTGCTCCGCAGTGCCACACATGTAGCATACTACTGGGCGTTCTACCAGTGCTCCAACTTGCCACACCTGTAGTATACTACTTGTCGTTCTACCAGTGCTCCGCCTTGCCACACATGTAGCATACTACTGGGCGTTTTACCAGTGCTCCGCAGTGCCACACATGTAGTATACTAATGGGCGTTCCACCAGTGCTCCGCCTTGCCACACATGTAGTATACTACTGGTCGTTCTACCAGTGTTCCGCCTTGCCACACATGTAGTTTACTACTGGATGTTCTACCTGTGCTCCGCCTTGCCACACATGTAGTATAATACTGGTCGCCCTACTAGTGCTCCGCCTTGCCACACATGTAGTATACTACTTGTCGTTCTACCAGTGATCCGCCTTGCCACACATGTAGTTTGATACTGGTCGTTCTACCAGTGTTCCGCCGTGCCACACATGTGGTATACTACTTGTCGTTCTACCAATGCTCGCCCTTGCCACACATGTAGCATACCACTGGGCGTTCTACCATTGCTCCGCCTTGTCACACATGTAGCATACTACTGGGCGTTCTACCAGTGCTCCGCCTTACCACACATGTAGTACACTACTGGTCGTTCTACCAGTGCTCCGCCTTGCCACACATGTAGTATACTACAGGTCGTTATACCAGTGCTCCGCCTTACCACACATGTAGAATACTACTGGTCGTTCTACCAGTGCTCCGCCTTGCCAGACATGTTATATACTACTGGTCGATCTGCCAGTGCTCCGCCTTGCCAAACCTGTAGTATACTAATGGGCTTTCTACCAGTGCCCCGCCTTGCCACACATGTAGTATAGTACTGGGCGTTCTACCAGTGCCCAGCCTTGCCACACATGTAGTATAGTACTGGTCGTTCTACCAGTGCTCCGCCTTGCCACACATGTAGCATACTACTGGGCGTTCTACCAGTGCTCCAACTTGCCACACCTGTAGTATACTACTTGTCGTTCTACCAGTGCTCCGCCTTGCCACACATGTAGCATACTACTGGGCGTTTTACCAGTGCTCCGCAGTGCCACACATGTAGTATACTAATGGGCGTTCCACCAGTGCTCCGTTTTGCCACGCATGTAGTATACTACTGGTCGTTCTACCAGTGCTCCGCCTTGCCACACATGTAGTATACTACTGGTCGTTCTACCAGTGCTCCGCCTTGCCACACATGCAGTATACTACTGGTCGTTCTACCAGTGCTCCGTTTTGCCACGCATGTAGTATACTACTGGTCGTTCTACCAGTGCTCCGCCTTGCCACACATGTAGTATACTACTGGTCGTTCTACCAGTGTTCCGCCTTGCCACACATGTAGTTTACTACTGGGTGTTCTACCTGTTCTCCGCCTTGCCACACATGTAGTATAATACTGGTCGCCCTACTAGTGCTCTGCCATGCCACACATGTAGTTTGCTACTGGTCGTTCTTCCAGTGCTCCGCCTTGCCACACATGTAGTACACTACTGGGCGTTCTACCATTGCTCCGCCTTGCCACACCTGTAGTATACTACTTGTCGTTCTACCAGTGCTCCGCCTTGCCACACATGTAGTATACTACTGGTCGTTCAACAAGTGCTCTGCCTTGCCACATATATAGTATACTACTGGTCGTTCTACCAGTGCTCCGCCTTGCCACACATGTAGTATACTACTGGACGTTCTACCAGTGCTCCGCCTTGCTAGACATGTTATATACTACTGGTCGATCTGCCATTGCTCCGCCTTGCCAAACCTGTAGTATACTAATGGGCGTCCTACCAGTGCTCCGCTTTGCCACACATGTAGTATAATTATAATGCCCTGGGTTGACATTTAGTTAACCCTGTATGCCCTCTAAATAACAACAACAATGTCGTCCATTTCCATGCCAATACTGATGGTAATTACTGAAATAATCAAATACAGCTATATGAAACCATAATAAGGAATTCATAAATGTAACAAAGAGTTCGGTAGTTGATTCATAATGAGATAATGACTGTCAAGAGTTGAGAATTAAACAAACATGCCACAGAAATTTAGGCGTTGTCCAAACTCGCCTCAAATTGTCTGTAAACTCACCGCGATTTTCCATCACTTAGTATTTATGGGACAACCACCGTAACTCACCAATGACTTAAATGGATATTCGACATAACGTCCTTAGGTACATGTATATAATATATGTATTTCTTCATATGAATATATATGCTGGACATAATAGTATCGTCATAGTTCAATTTGTCTATCAAATTATACGTGTCACAGGATCTCAATCACGTGCTTAACTTTCACCATTTTTCAATACAAACATTTAATAAACATTCCGTTATGTCTATATAGACTACATATATTCTAATACTTAAATGAAAATGACTATGTATTTAGTATCGAATAAAGTTTGTTGCAAATAATGTCCATGCGGACGAGAACACTAGGGAACGAAAGAACCAATATTTCACAATGAGCTGTTTTACGGATAATACGCACACACATTGGTGTGAAATGTATTCTTAATAGTTCTTCCAAATAATAAATGCAATAACTTGTTTATAATAACACCATGAGGGGTGTAATCTTATACATAGTACGTTTTACATATTCGTATGAATATGGCGTCTTCCTAGCGAACGTGCTTGTGACCGAAGTGCCGAAATGAATAGTGTGTTACATAAATGTCGCAACGGATTCAGCGTAAAGAAAAATAACTAAACCAAAGTAAAGTGAGCGTGGTGGGCATCACACTCCCCGTCTGACATTTTAACTTTAAAATTTAACTTTAAAATGTCACTTATTATATCATAAATATATAAGTATATACTTATCGTCCCAATCAATGCATTCATATATAAATTGTACTTTCATAAATGTATAAACAATTTACTATTTCATACGTTTATGTAATCACAAAAATCTCAAAATTGTAATCTCATTCCAGTGTGATAACATAGGCAAGATTTACAATATTGTATCCATGTTACAAATATAATCTGAATGTCTATCAGATGAGAATACTTTCATATCAAATGCACATGCATGTACAAATTGAAGTCTTTAAGTAGAAGACAATACTAAGTATCATTGTACAGAATCTTGTATCATAATATAATAATATATAAACAATTTGTTTTTTGTTTTTAACAACTTGTACATTAATTACTAAAAGGTTGCCTATTTCACCTTTTTAACAAACGTTTTATCAACTGGTAATATACAGTTTACTGCTCCTTAGCAGGCAACAACAATACAACATCAACAACTAGCTTCAATCTTACGAACACGAACATCCTTGCTTGGAAAAACCTTGGAAACTCTTCCCAAAGGCCATCTATTGCGAACAATATCGGTGTCCTTCAACAGAACAATATCATCTACTGCTAGGGGTTTTGCACATCCTTGACACAACAAACTGCCCCACGTTGGGCGCCATCTGTGGCGGGTCGGTTCTGGGGGGATAAGTGCCCCATTACCAGTTAGCACAAGAAAAACTCGGGGTAGGTTCACTATCCACTTTATTGAACGTGTTGTGTCATACTACTTAGTCTACTAAGTACAATCAACAACCAACCATGTGACCTGAAAATATATAACAAGCCAGTCTAAATATAAATAATACTAATCTGGTCCTTCTTCTGAAAACAAATATATAAATACTTACGTTTGCACTTACAACATGTATATCTGGCATACACATAGCATAACCGTTACTAAATAACACGTTTACTCTTTCACAATTTACTAGTGACCGACTGGTTGTATATAACCATAATAGTAAAGTAGCACAAAGGTGTGACTAGTAAAATCAACAATAGCACATCACAATAGTGCCATATATAAAATCAACAATAGCATACGTACATTCCATTTTCATTATTCCACACTTACCAATATTAGGTACCGATCACCTTTCTTCCTTCCTCACACACCAGTGCCAGACTCTTAGTTAGATCTACAAGTAACATAATGTGCAAAGAGTATATAGATGTGGTATATGAATTCAATACACCGCTATTTTTAGGAATTCATGTACAATTTGCATGGAACGCGAAATTACCAAAACCGGTTCTAACATTTAATTTCCGAATCAGCTCATTTCTAGAACAAACCATCAAACGGTGTAAACAATAGACAACACCAGGGTACGTACCATTATAATTTATCCAGTACTATTGTACAAATGTATTAATTTAAAAGATTTAAACAAGACTGCATTTGAAGATCACTTCAAATTTTCCACAACCCAGTGACGTTATATCATGAAACGAGCACCAACCAATCAAAAAGCTAAAATCCCATAGTCCGGGTAAGAAGGTCAAAAGGTCATTAAAACATATAATTTATGCGGTCTCACATAGACCAAACAGAGAAGTCTCACATAACCAAAATATGAGCCTGCCACATACTCCCCTAGCCTGAAAAATGACGTCGCGTCATTCGTCTGTCTCCTATATACATCTTACCCTATGCATACTTACATACTATTATGCAAGTTTAACTACCTATATATATTCATACAACGAATATATAGCTACAATAGCATGCTATGCTATACTAACTATACAACTAAACAAATACTCTTACTCAAACAAGTTACTTGTTTGTTCCACTACTACTTCATATCTGTAAATGTTTGGGGGAGGGGGGGGGGTATGCGGCGTTCTACTATATTCAGAATAAAAAAACGCTTGTCTGCCTCCCTCCTTGAACAATTGTGACCTCACAATGACTGAGTGAGTTAGTAAAATACAAGATAAACATTAAAAATATTTCAACCGAAATGAAAGATTACACTAAATCTTTCAACGCGATAATTAATTCACCAGAATAATTGATATAGATATACTTACCAGCTACAATGCTTATATATCTCTCAACTCCTCTCAACTCATCTTAGTATTCAAAATGAATACCTACCTCATTTGTTTGTTTTTGTTTTATTCAATATATATTATTGCAATCCATCACCAATAATATCAACTACAAAAATAATACAACCTTTCAGATAATTCATTAACATTTATAAAATATTACATACATGTACTTGTGTCTATTTCACTACCGGTGCACTACATTAGTGTCCATTTCATTGAAAATGCCTGAAGTAAGTAATGTGTTCAGTGCATCTACTTTTGCATCCCTTGATCTTGGTACCACTTGGTGCATATGATAGTCCTTGTATCTCTCAGGAGGTTTTCTCATTCTACCTGATTTTCTTGGAGATGATTATTCTCCTGTTCTTCTGTCCAGTACTTCTATTAAGTCTGACGTCTTATCTCTAACATTGTCTTCTATTTCTTCAACTGTGGTTGTCCTATCATCACTTGCAGCTCCTTCTACCTCAGTATTCTTTTCATCTGTACCTTCTACTTCCCTATCCTCTATGCAATTATCTTACTCTACATCTATATCCTCAGTACCTTCAATATCGGTATCATTATCGATAATACATTCTACATCTACATGTATATCAATATTTTCTTCCGTCGTATCTTCTGTTGTTAGGCTATCGTGGTTTTCTGTATGAATACCTTGCCTATCTGTACCATCTGCAGCTGCAATGTTGTTCTGTTTTACTCGAGTTTCTTCTCTTCGATGCGCATCTGTATCTTCAATATCTCTTCCTATATCATGTCTTCTTGCTATCTATGTAGCAAATACTCTATATATTCGTTATATTTCAGGTATATGGGCGTCCCATTTATGTGCATATTTCCTATGTTCTCCTAGTACGTCACTGTCATAACAATTCATTGCTACCTCTTTAATATCTGTTGATGCTACCTTAGTATCATCTTTCTCCTCCAACTTCTTTACTATGTTCTTCCTTGGCTTCGGTACTGGTCTGAACTCTTTCATTTCCTCTTCTATCTCTTCTTTCGTCTTCAATGGCAATAGCTGATTCCTGTGTAAGGTCTTTTCAACTCCTGTCTTCGATCGAAGTTTGAATACAGGCATATCAGTCTGTATTTGTTCAATGACATCATACGGTTCTAATTCGTATTTGTCGGCTAGTTTGTGTTTTCATTCGCCATGATATAAAATGTTGATTAGAACAGTGTCTCCCTCTGATATTTTCGATGCCTTTGCCTTTTTATCATATCCCTTTTTCTGCTTTTCTCTGGCTTTATCAGCCTGCTGTTTTGCTATATCATGTGTTACTTTAAGCCTCTCCTTCAATTCTCCAATATATTCTTTTGTTGTTTTGTTGTAGGCTTCAGTTTCATCAATCACGGACTCGAATGCTGAGTCAATTTGTAACTTTGGTGTCCTACCAAACATTAACTCAACAGGTGCTAGTTTGGTGCTCTCGTGTCTTGTACAATTGTAAGCATAGACGAATGAGGGTATATAACTCTTCCAGTTTGGTTTTTGCTCTGGTTCAAGTGTACCTAGCATATTCAGAAGGGTCCGATTCCATCGTTCCGTACAACCATTTCCCATAGGATGATATGCGTGATTTCGTCATGCCCATGATGATACAATGCTCCTTTATTAAGTTAGATTCGAAGTTTGCTCCTTGGTCTGTATGAAGTTGAGATGGTATTCCATAGTGAACGATGAAGTTGTTGTAAAATGCTTCGGCAGTAGTATTAGCGGTTTGATTCTTTGTCGGAACAGTGAGTGCGTATTTAGTAAAATGATCCGTTATATCTAGAATGTTGCCGAATCCTTTTGAAGGTTCTAAAGTTAAATAATCCATACTGACGAGTTCTAATGGATATGTTGTCGTAATTTTCACTAATTCGGAACTAATGTTAGTAGTTGCTTTCCTCCGGTTACACCTTCCACATGTTGCAACCCAGTCATCTGTGTCCTTAGCCATTCCAGGCCAAAAGTACCTTTCCCGAAGTAATGATATGGTTCTATCCCGTCCAGGATGACCGATCTCATTATGTTGACCGTTAAGAACTTCGGGTCTATACACTTCAGGTAACACTAACTGGTATGTGATTTGTTCTCCCTCTTTCCATATTCTATATAAGACACCTCTGTTGATCTTAAGGTTATCGAAATGACGTCGCATAAAAAGATCTTCTCTAGTGGAACAGTGTTGTCTATCTGGTAGACAACCATCTCCATCTTTCTATCGTCTTCGCGTTGTTGTTGTCGTCTAATCTGCCTATATTCTATTTGGGCCATCGGTGTTCCTGGCGTATCGGTTACATCCACAATGTTAATATTAGCTACAGGTATAATTTCAATGTATGGTGTTTCGTTGGAAGAACAACATATGGCTTTTACTGATTGGTCCTCTATTTTTATGTAACTGTCTCCATCCTCTTGTATCTGTGCATGTGGATATCTACTCATTGCGTCAGCATCTATGTTCTTTCGACCTTGTCTGTATTTGATGTCAACATTGTACTCGCCTAATGCTGATGCCCATCTTTGACCTGTCGCGTCTCGTTTGGCTGTTGTGCGAATGTACGCGAGAGGATTGTTGTCGGTGAGTGCAGTAAAATGGTTAATGGCTAAATAGTCTTTGAATTTCCAGTAACAGCCCATTTCAATGCCAAAAATGCAGAGTAATTATGTTCTGACTTGTTTAGGGATATTGAAGCGAAAGCTATGACTCTTTTGTCCTGGTATATAACTGCTCCAAGTCCTTTACCTGATGCATCTGTGTGCAATTCAAAGGGTCAATTGGTGGTTGAGTGAGAATATCTTTCAAGTTGTCAAAAATGTCTTGTTCAGTATTGGTCCATTTCCATTCTTTTACTGGTTTTGATCGTTTCTGTTTCTTTGTTGATGTGCCTGATAGTAGATCGGTAAGTGGTTTTGTGATTTTGGAGAAATCTCGGATAAACCTCCGATAATAACCAGCGAAACAAACAAATGACTTTAGTTTATCGCTGTTCCTTGGTTTAGGTAACTTCCTTATTCTCTCAATGTTTTCTGTGTCAGTTTCTATGCCTTCTGCACTGACCAAATGTCCCAAGAAGTGTACCTTTTCTTGAATAAAAAAGCACTTCTCTGAAGATAGTTTAAGATTGACTTCTCTTAAGCCTGTTAAGACTTTGATCAATTCTATCTAAATGTTCTTCGTATGTGTTGGAAAAGATAAAAAGATCGTCTAGATATATGACACATATTGACATGTTGTAATCGCCTAGACATTCCTCCATTAGACGTTGGTAAGTTGCAGGCGAGTTTGAAAGTCCAAATGGCATTTTTACATATTCGAAAAAACCTAACGGTCCAATTGTGAAGGCTGTTCTTTCCTTGTGGGTGTCTTCAACCTCCACTTGGTGATAGCCTGAATTCATGTCAATAGTACTACAATACCGAGAGCCATTTAAAATGTCAAAAACCTCTTCCATGCGTGGAAGTGTATATGCGTCTTTGACGCTTCGTTTGTTCAGCATGCGATAGTCGATAGCTTCGCACATACGAACTTTTATTTTTCTTTCGCACGAGGACTACATTACTTGCCCAAGGCGAACATGACTTTCTAATAATACCCGCTTCTAGTAAATCTTCAAGGTGTTTTCTAACTTCTTCTATCATTTGTGGGGGTATTCTGCGATGTGGTTGTTTAAACGGAGTTTGAAATTCTGAAAGTAGATCTATTCGATGTTTAATTTTGTCGCATGTTCCAATATCTGTGTCTTCTTCGAGAATATGTCAATATGTTTCTGAAGTAGGTCCCTAATCTGTTTTGTTTGTTCTATGTTCAGTTCATGATTTGTGTCTATGTTGATTTGTTTCATTACTTCCTCCTCTATGGTAATTTTCTCTAAGTCTTCGATCAAGCTATCTTGTAGTGCAACCGGTTGTAATTCACACAACACTGCTTTTGGTGAGATGACAACAGTGTTTGTGGTCAAGTTTGACAATGTCACTATGACATGCCTGTTCTTTCCTGGTTTGTAATTAAGAACACCAGGTGTTAAGTCAATGAAATCAGGCAATGTTGACTTCTCCGTTTCATGTATGATAGCATAGGTTTGACCATAATCTAATTCTTTGTCCGTGCGACCAACAATGTTACGCGTTTGATTTGGTCCCAGGGTAAGCTTGTCGCCTTCAGCGCATCTGATGAGAGCTATCCTGTTCTTATTACGCTTAAGTTCTTTCTCTCTTAGGTGGATGATTCTAAATGAGATATACCATGGCATATGCAAACCTGCTTTCTGTAGCCAATGATTCCCAAAGTTCTCTTTGACTTCTGTCAGCAATTCAGAGAGTATATTGGTGCCAATTATCACAGGTGTTTTCTCTGAATAGTTGGTATCAGGTGTAATCATAAAGAGACAAGTGTGAGGTGTAGATTTAGGAAGGCCTTTGTTGATGTTCAAGTCTGGTTCAATATAGCCATGGTATGGTGAAGGCTTGCCATCAGCACATTCGACTCTCAAAATGTCTGCCAATGGTTTAATTGGAATGTCTGCAAGATATTTCTCATAGAAATTGTTAGCTATAGCACTAACGCAGCTTCCACTATCTAATAAGGCTGTAGTGTTTTGATTGCTTATTGTAATAATAACTCCATTGCTGTCTCCAACTAATTTAGGATCTTGCCCATATTTAGCGCCTTTGTCTGACCCTACTACAGAGGCACTTAGGCTTTTGGGCAGTTGTTTGCAATATGTCCTTTGAAACCGCAGTTGTAGCATACTTGCGCTGGACGGAATGTATTGGTAGCAAGAGTTCTTTGTGGTGTGTAATTTCCTCTTCCACGCGTATTACTGTTGTTGAAGTTTCCTATACCCCTAAAGTTGCCACTGTATCCACCTCGACCGTGATCACCTCTTCCATAACCTATATTGTACCCCCTGTAATATCCACCATTATATTCCTGACTCCGATTATCCTCTTTCTTTTCTCTTTCTCTAATCTCTCTACTCTTTCATTTAGCTTGAGTAGTAGTTCCTTAACCTCACTAATTTCTGATTTTGGTTTTTCGGGATTAATGGCATGGCATTTCTTTGCATCTGTGCCAGTTGGTGTAATTTCAGCTTCCATTTTTCGAAGTTCAATATTAAAGATATCGTATTCTTCGACAGTGTCAAATTTATATCCAGCCATTTGTTTCAAGTTTTGTTTGAGACCTTTAAATAATAATATTTTCATCCTCTCCTCATCTCGAAATTCAATTCCTCCCAAGTCAATAGCAGTATGCTACAAAAGTCAGATCTTCTAATCTGGCAGCATATGTTGCAACATCCTCATTGTGTTTCTGTTCGATGGAGTATAATTTCTGTAGTACACTTTCTTGAGTTTCAATGCTCCCAAATTCTCTCTCCAGTTTCCTTATGGCTGCATCTAATGTTAATCCAGTTCCAGCTCTTCTTAGATGATCACTGGCTTTTCCTTTCAGTGCTCTCCTAATGCCACACAGTATTTGGTCTTGATTAAATACATTGTCCGCGACTAAACTGTCGACTTCGTATTTAAAGGTAGGCCTACTGACATCTCCCTTATTGAGTTCCCCGAATAAAGTGGGCAATCTCGGAAAATTGTACGTTTTCGTTTGTTCGACTGGTTCATGACTAGGCTCCCCACCCATAGTCATCTTTCCCATCATCCGCACTATATACATTAAGTCATCGGTATTCTCTACGTTGGGTGTCAAAGGTAAAGAATGAAATGCTTTTAATAATTTCTCATCTTCCTTCGATATATGACGAGGTTTCTCCTCTACACCTGTCGCCATGTCTAATTTTCCTTTATCTCCCTCCATAGCTAACGTTGTACACCCAAGTATTCACTTCTTATTGTAGAACACAATGTTCGATGCAATATGTCACAATTAAAAGTGTTAATATATACCACAAAAGTCAATACAATAAACACTATGTGTAACAATTTCCGTGTTTGTGTAGAACACAATATTCACATTGTGTCACTATTTGATTCATATAATGAATTAAACTATATAACACAACACTCACGATGTGTCACTATATGAATGTCAATGTAAAACACAACATTCAGTTAATTATTCACTATATCACAATTGAAGAATTATCACACACAATCTCCAATTAATTTCACAATGTTAATCAAATCCTAGCACTATGTCACATCTCACCATTTACTGTGTGTACATCTCAATATCCGTCAATAATCGACTGTATATATCCGTGTTCACTAATTAAACAATTCCACGTATCTCCAATGTTCAAGTTCCAGTGTAAGCAAGCATTTGCTATTTCAAAATCACAGGAATTCACTAATCCAGAATCAAGTTGTTAGATCTATAATCAGTTCACGACAAGATTCAGCAGTGTGAGTTCACTAATCCATTCCGCAGTGCGAGTTCACTAATCCATATTCTAACACATATAATGCTCAGTGTCAGTTCACTAATATAATTCACAGTGTCATGCGACATGCTGCTCACAGTACATGATGTCATGCGACCTGTTGCTCATAGTACGTGATATCATGCGACATGCTGCTCATAGTACATGACAATGTCATGCGACCTGCTGCTCACAGTACAGGGCAATGTCATGCGACATGATGCTCACAGTACAGGACAATGTTATGCGACATGATGCTCATAGTGCATGTCACTTTCATGCGACATGATTCTCACAATTCATGACAATGTCATGCGACATGCTGATTACAGTCCATGACAATGTAATGCGACCTGCTTCTCACAGTACATGACAATGTCATGCGACATGCTGATCACAGTCCATGACAATGTCATGCGCCATGCTTCTCACAGTACAGGACAATGTCATGCGACCTGCTTCTCACAGTACAGGACAATGTCATGCGACATGCTGATCACAGTAAAAGAAAATGGCATGCGACATGCTTCTCACAGTGCATGCCACTGTCATGCGACATGCTGCTCACAGTTCATGCCACTGTCGTGCGACCTGCTGCTCAAACTGCATGACAATGTCACGCGACATGCTGCTCACAGTACATTATATCATTCGACATGTTGCTCACAGAACATGACAATGCCATGCGACAATGCTACTCATAGTACTGGACGATATCATGCGACATGCTGCTCATAGAACATGACAATGTCATGCGACCTGCTGCTCATAGTACATGATATCATGCGACATGTTGCTCATAGTACATGACAATGCCATGCGACCTGCTGCTCATAGTACATGATATCATGCGACATGTTGCTCATAGTACATGACAATGCCATGCGACCTGCTGCTCATAGTACATGATATCATGCGACATGTTGCTCATAGTACATGATAATGCCAGGTGACATGCTGCTCATAGTACATGACAATGCCATGCGACCTGCTGCTCAAAGTACATGATATCATGCGACATGCTGCTCATAGTACATGATATCATGCGACATGTTGCTCATAGTACATGATAATGCCAGGTGATATGCTGCTCATAGTACATGACAATGTCATGCGACCTGCTGCTCATAGTACATGATAATGCCAGGTGACATGCTGCTCATAGTACATGATATCATGCGACATGTTGCTCATAGTACATGATAATGCCAGGTGACATGCTGCTCATAGTACATGACAATGTCATGCGACCTGCTGCTCATAGTACATGATAATGCCAGGTGACATGCTGCTCATAGTACATGACAATGTCATGCGACATGCTGCTCATAGTACATGATAATGCCAGGTGACATGCTGCTCATAGAACATGACAATGCCATGCGACATGCTGCTCACAGTACATGATATCATGCGACATGTTGCTCACAGTACATGACAATGTCATGCGACCTGCTGCTCGCAATACATGATATCATGTGACATACTGCTCATAGTACATGACAATGCCAGGCGACATGCTGCTCACATTACATGACAATGCCAGGCGACATGCTGCTCATAGTACATGACAATGCCAGGCGACATGCTGCTCACATTACATGACAATGCCAGGCGACATGCTGCTCATAGTACATGACAATGCCAGGCGACATGCTGCTCATAGTACATGACAATGCCAGGCGACATGCTGCTCACATTACATGACAATGCCAGGCGACATGCTGCTCACAGTACATGACAATGCCATGCGACATGCTGCTCATAGTACAGGACGATATCTTGCGACATGCTGCTCACAGAACATGACAATGCCATGCGACCTGCTGCTCCTAGTACAGGACGATATCTTGCGACATGTTGCTCACAGAACATGACAATGCAATGCGACCTGCTGCTCGCAGTACATGATATCATATGACATGCTGCTCATAGTACATGACAATGCCAGGCGACATGCTGCTCATAGTACAGGACGATATCATGCGACCTGCTGCTCACAATAAAAGACGATGTCATGCGACATGCTTCTCACAGTATATGCTATCATGCGACATGCTTCTCACAGTACAGGACGATGCCATGCGACATGCTGCTCACAGTACATGACAATGTTATGTGACATGATGCTCATAGTACATGACAATGTCATGCGACATGTTGCTCACAGTACATGATATCATGCGACATGCTGCTCACAGTACATGCTATCATGCGACCTGCTGCTCACAGTACATTACAATGTCATGCGACATGCTGCTCACAGTACATGACAATGTCATGCGACCTGTTGCTCACAGTACATGACAATGTCATGCGACCTGTTGCTCACAGTACATGACAATGTCATGCGACCTGTTGCTCACAGTACATGACAATGTCATGCGACATGCTGCTCGCAGTACATGACAATGTCATGCGACCTGTTGCTCACAGTACATGACAATGTCATGCGACATGCTGCTCGCAGTACATGATAGCATGCGACATGCTGCTCACAGAACATGACAATGTCATGCGACATGTTGCTCACAGTACCTGATACCATGCAGCAGGGGGGGGGGGTGAGTAACATTGTATATTAAGCCCCTCACATGTGCTCCAGCGTCTATTGCCGTCCCCACCACCATCTCAGATTCGCGATCTATCGGATATAAAAAGGTAGTATATACAAGGCTGGGTCTGGACCACCTTACAACAACAGGGGTATCCTCGGCCAGGGAGCCCGCCGAAGGGGGTTCGTCGAGGCTTCCCCGCAGGACTAGGGTGTTTTATACTCGGCCATGGGCCGCCGAGGGGGTTCGCCGAGGCCCTCCCTATATACAAGGCTGGGTCTGGGCCACCCACCCCCATACGAGCCGCCCCAACCCCCACCGCGCCCCCCAGCCACCGAACAGCACCGCACTATAGCAACCCCCACACCCACACAGAGGGCCCACATTCACTACCCTATTCACGTATTACATAAATCAATACCAAAGAAAAAAGCTATTACCGACTAATAAACATCTTTCATGTAAAATCAATTAGTGGTATTACACACCGATCTAGAACATTCTTTTTTTGTGAAACCGGAAGTTATTTAAATGCCTCGTGACATTAGCCGTTGTGATCAATTGTGTAAAATATTCTTTAACAAGCGTTAATTATGGAAGCATTTTCAGCGGACATAGATGTTCTGACACAGTTATTGAAGGACAAATATCCAAATGATGATATAATTGTATGATGGCACGAAAAATACTGCCATACATATTATCAACTTATTCAACAACACGTGTGGAAACCGGACGCATTACAGAGTAAATATAATGATCTCAAAATGGAAAGTGATGATCTCAAAATGGAAATTAACTTTAAGCAGGTTATACAAATATTTATAGAATTGGGATGGTAAAATTGTGTTCAGTCAGCCGTACTACGGTCTGGTGATTCTGGTATGTTACCGTGATATTTCGGAAATGTTCAGTGAAGCAAAGGATTGTTTTACAATCACACGATTAAGTGATTCTCGTATGTTGTCGTGATATTCCGGAAACGGCAAATGTTCAGCGAAGAGTGATTCTCGTATGTTCCGTGATATTTCGAAAATGGCAAATGTTCAGCGAAGCGAAGGATTGTAAAACAATCCCACGGATGAATGATTTTCATATGTTGCCGTGATATTCATTAAATGTTTCGCAAGACATTTCAGCCACATTAAAAACAGATTTGGGTAATTTAAAACACATGATTGCATTCATTATATGAAAATAATGGTATGCAAGAGATTAATTAGTTATTTTAAGATAATTATTTGATTATTTGTTCTGTGTGTATATATTGTTTGTATAATAAATCTGGTTCTACCTGGTCGCATAACAAATGAAAAGCAAGTCCAACTGACCCGCAGAAGACCGGTGGTTCTATCTGGTCGTATAACAAATGAAAAGCAAGTCCAACTGGCCCGCAGAAGACCGGTGGTTCTACCTGGCCGTATAACAAATGAAAAAGAAAGCCGGCGGTTCTACCTGGTCGTATAACAAATGAAATGCAAGTCCAACTGGCTCGTGAAATGTCGGTGGTTCTGTCCGGGCCTAAATAAACCGAATCTATATGTGAAAGGTCGGCATAGGTGGGGCAGTCGGGACACGAGGTGTATATTCAGGCAGTTGTTCTTGTTCATTCAGACCCCCACGAAGACACATAAATAAGCATATCACGTCGCGAGCCGGCCCAGCAACAATCTTCTCCGCGGCACGCTCTTCCGTGACTAATTTTTTACCTTTTCGTCCGTCAGAATTTGAGGTCGGGCTGCCTTACATTTAGTCCGAATGTCATCTTTCAAGGCTTGATACCTATCCCATTCGTCACTGACAAGTCTTAAACTCGGCATCCGAGATTTCATTGTCTCGAATAGCTCCGCTAATTATAGCATCGATACTATTTTTCTTTACCCTGGTCCGCGACTGCAATGCGGTCATGCTTTTTAACGGTAGTTTCTAGACGCCGGCATATCACCCGCCCGACTATGCATATGAGCCCGCCTGCGGCCGCGGCATCACCCAATCCAACGGCTATTGGCGCGCCTACAAGCGTGGATATTACTGTGACACTCCCGACACCGCTAGCTACTGAGCCGGCCGCAAGGGTCGTATTGATGCCGTCAATAGTATTGGCAGCTCGCCTGTATTTTTTGGCTAGGCTGCTACGGATACGTTGTTCGTTTAAGAGTAGAGTTTGAATCTCCAGGATCCTGTTCAGTCTAAACGCTGACGGTCCGGCAACAGGATCGGCTGGTACTGTCGGTAAACTAGGATATAGCGTTTTATTCTCCATCAGATATCTAGCTCGATAAGCAATGCGACGACACTAGCGTAGCTTAAAGGATCGCCGGTTCTGGTGATAAAGTTAATAACTGTTCCGTCTGAAAATTGGTGTGGTGTTAAAAGTGACAGATGCAGACTTTATACCCGTTTGGTTTGGTAATGCCGGTATTTTGTTCTACGCCGTTAAATACGAGGTTCACTCTGACTTCATCCGCAGCTGTTCCCGCAGACTTTACAGAAGAGAGTGACATCCGTAGAATCGTCCCAGATGCTAACATAGGGTAACCCGTATACTGATTGTTCGCGTTGTTACCAACAGACCATTCGTGCTCACCCGGGCGCAACATACCCCACTCCTCAGCACAAATTGTAACCGGCTTTCTCGGCGCAATATAGGAAGGACCGTAATTATTCATGATAGATAAACTATCCTCGGTTACAGATCTAATTCGATAGGCAATGCGACGACACTAGAGGAGCTCGGTGGTGAAATTTATAACACCGCCTGCCGGTACTTCAATCGGATTTTCAAAAATTGTAAATGCAGACCTCACCCGCGGGTTTCGTAATGCCGACATTTTGTAATTCGCCGCTAAGTACGAGGTTCACACTGACAATGTTCACAGCTGCCCCCGAAGCCTTTACGGAAGAGAGTGACATCAGTAATATCCTGCCAGATGTTAACATAGGATAACCGGTATACCGGTTGTTCGCGTTGTTGCCGAATGACCATTCGTATTCTCCGTTACGGAGCGGACCCCTTTCCTCGGCCCAAACTGTAATGATAGGCTTCCAGACCGTGTCAGCGCCGCCCAGGTACCAGGTCCGTATATACTCATTTTATCTCAAGTACTATAGAAATCGGAAACTCGTGATTGTTTAATGCTATCATCTCTGATAGTAATATTCAATTCGTCAACACAACCGCGTTTCAAGAGTCTGAATTCGGGGTGAGGAAACTCTATAGTAACGGTTTCCCCGAAGAAGGCATTTCCCGCCTCTATTACTTTGAGGAGCGTACTCGGCGCCCCGTCGCACATGTTATATGACGTGTTCAGGTGCACTTGAAGGGTTTTAGTAATGGCGAAGCTTACTGGTTTATCTCCGGTATACGAACCGGGACCGAGCCAACCTTTATTGGCGTGATACACTTTAAAGATACATACCGGGACTCATAGTTATATTTTTTTCCGCGCTTGATGGTCAGGGTCACAAGTCCATTGGCTTTACAAATTTCGATACTAGCGAAGTCAGAAAATTCTGAGTCGATAAATGTTTGCAAACAGCTAAAACTCCATAACCCCTGTGGTAACTTTATCACGACCGCAGTACCGTCCCTCTCGTACCCGAACCCCTCACCGTCATTCATAGTATACCAACCGACCGTACGTGTTATTGATCTGAGGCCAACGCGCAGATCCCCGCCGCGGTTATCAATATATTGTTGGAGGCTTGTGGTGTGCTTGAACATCGGTGATTGCTTGAAACATAGTTATAATAAAATATGGCTACTACTTTAAATAGAGTTTTTGGCTATAATCCTTCGGTCGTTTATAAAACCGGCGGTGTGTATAAACGCCAGCTTGCGGCCGTGAACCTAACCACCCTGATGATCACGGTCGGCCCGAACGAGGTCTTCTACACCGAGGTTACGGATATCTGGCGAAAATACCGGCTACCTCCTGTCAAGACGGACACCGTGGCGCAGGCTTGGAACAACACACCGATGCAGTTTTGGCAGAATCAGCTCAACTTCGCCATGTGGTGTGCCACGACCGGTTGTGGTGTGTCGTTCGAAGACCATCTGAACGGTGTAGGTGCCCAACACGAACCGCTGATGCAATCGGTCTATATCATCCACGTCTACTATACTATTAGGAGGATTGTAGACGAATTACGAGTCTCGCTACCGCAGGAGAATAATTTCGATCCCTTCTCAAATACGTACGACAGACGGGCCTATGAGCGGATATGCGCAGAGTTTGACGTGAGTCCGATGACCGACTGGCGGCAGAAGAGCTTCCCGAACAGCAACGGGCTCGGTGATGTCTACACCCTAAGTCACAGCACGAGGGCGCGGACGAGCATGGCAGACCACAAACAAATAGTATCGGTCAATGTCGGTAATTTAGATCGGTCGTCGGCGACCTTCGGTCCTGAGTTCGCCGGTGAGTTTCATACGCCTTTCCTAGCTAAAGCATATTACGCTCCTCCGGTGAAAACTCATATTGATCATATTCTGCAGGATCCGGGCGTAGACAGCGCCTGGAGCACATTTGTGTTAGATAAGTCGAACGGGTTCACCCGGGCCAGTGTTGCTCGCCTGAATGATTCAATCCGGACCTATGTGTGGGCTCTCTTAGGGGCTCAGTCGCAGACGAGGTCCCGCCTCGTAGGAATTGGTACGGCGTTTGATGCCCAGAAGCAGTTTCTAGCGAATGTTGAGGACGCCATAAACTCCCCGGTGGACATCCCATCGGCAATCGTGCGGTACCAAGACGTTCTTCAGTATGCGAAGAGCCAGGTAGATTTCGTCTTCGGCCACAGCCTCTACATGGCCCCGAGTGACATGTTGCTGCGAATCGGTCATCGGGCCGGATACAACAATGAAATCGTGATAGCTAGCTCCAACCTGTGCTTAGGTCGCAATGACGATGGCAACGGGGTGGCTGACATACCAACAACTCACGGGAGCTTCTCCGCCGGCCCGCTACATCAAAATATTGCCGAGTCGGAACCAGCGGTTCCCACGGGAACGATTGATGAGCATGAAGATGAGAAAAGGGCGCTCATTGTGGGTGGCGTCATCGTAGGGCTGGCAATTAATTGGCTATTGCCCTAGGCCGCGCCGGACTGCAACATACAGTAGTCCACCAACGGCAACGACCAGTGCCCATATATTTACCGAGAGCCACCCAGCCGCCTTGCTTAAGAAGGTGAGGAGCCAGGAGACAATGCTACCGATAATGCCAGGAAACGCTGCCGCAGCCTTCCCGGCGAGCTTTGCCAGTGCCCTACCAAGAGCTTTCAACGTCTTTTTGGCCCACTCCCTGACACCCCCCTTAGCGGTTCCCGTTGCAGCGGCACCACCGCCTGTAAGAGCCAGCAGCACAAGCGTACTCACAATAAACCCGAGCGCAGTCATACTACTTACTAGTGTGACACCTTGCTCTCTGAACAATGTGCGAAGACGCTCGCCGAGCGTGGTGTCCACATGGAGGACCCGTGATATAGTTTCGCGGATTCGATTGATTTGTGTACGGAGCGCCTCCCGGTTGGCAGAGGCGGCCTCCAAGCGGGCTGCTATTTCATCCTGCAACCCCTGCAGGCGCTCAGTGATCCGCTCCTTATTGTGTGTTGCGTCGGCCTCGGCTAGTTTCCTTTTGTCTAGCGCATTGTGTTCATCGAGTTCCGTCAATCTGGCGAGGTAGTTGGTTAACTCGCCCCGAACCGTCTGCATGGTTTTATTAAGCCCGCGGAGTTCACGAAGGTTTAACGGCGGATCATCCGTTGTGTTGTCGTCTATCCGACTTTCGGTGATCACTGTCTCCACTGTGTGAATATCATCGGTGGCGACTTGCGGGATCTCGTTGAGCTCAACTGTTTCTATTTCGGTCGCTTCTCCATCTAGCTCATTAGTAGCTGTATTGAGGGCCTCTACTGCCTGGGCGGGCATATTATTTTTGTTACCTCGCACCCAATCCGTGAATCCCAGCTCGTCTCTGATGATTGTGTCGCCACCCACCCTCCCGACAAGGGTATTTAATGCGAGCGGGGCGCCGGTGCGGGTATTGATACGCTCGAAGTCAGGGGCGGATTTCAGGCGCAATTTACCGGACTGATCCACTTCAAAATTGAGATAGAAACGATCGGCCTTGGGAATCATACCCTGTTCCGCCAATTTATCGTAGTACAAATTTACGTTGGTTGTGAGCGTTTCCGTACGAAGAGAATCGACGTAATCCCCACGACCGGCGTTTTCGTTCGTCTGCGTCCCAAGAAGCGCACGAGCGGCGGCTGCTGCATACTTTTTTACATCATCGCGTACGAAGTCATCCATGTCTGCTATCGTATTGAAGGCTACCACATTTGGGTTCAATACAGTAATGGCTTCAACTCAATACGGACGCAAACTCAATCCATACCGCAGGCTGCGGGAGCCCCTCGGGGCAAAGGACATAAGACAGAGCGTGGTCATTACGAACAACCCATCGACCATTGACCAGAACCAACAACTCTTGGTCCGCTTCCCCAACATTGGAGCTAACGACGTGATTGTGCCAGGGACTGTTCGCCTCGTTTTCACGATCTCACTGACGTCGACAGACGTAAATCGAACCGTAGTCCAGAACCTGGGCCGCGCCATAGTCAAGAAAACGACTCAAAATCAGTGGTAATGAGATTATGTCTATCGATGACTCTGATGTCTACTACCGTTACCAAGATCTCTGGAAGACTGCACAAGAGCGCGAAAATGCGGCCTATCAGGGCATTGACACCAGCAACAATCGGAACGTAACCAAATGTAGAATCAGGGCTGGTAACAAGGCAGATAGCGTTGCCGCGCACAACGCAATTGCGGCAGCATACGGTAACGACAGTACGACATGGTCACGCTGCCCGACATCGCACGAAGGATTAGAGAGCAGTATGCCGGGCGGCTTGCAATCCTTTATGACAGAGTTCTTCGTCATCGCAAAATAACGAAAAACAAAAACGACACCCTGTGGAACATTAATATCAACGTCCCGGCCCGCTCGATGAAGGGAATCCTGATGCTGTTCCCGGAGGCCGGGGCTAGAGAAACCGAAAGCTTCTACAATCCCAAAATTACCAAGGTTGAGGTGACAATTGAGGGTGTCCCCAACCAGCTGTACAGCCAGGGTCTGCGCGCCTACCAGCTGTGGGATGAAGCCAAAAAGCAGTTTGCATGCGGCTCTAAGCGCCCCCAGAGGTTGCTGCGGTCGCGCCAAAGACCTACAGCTCGCGGACGTCTCTCTGGCAGAGTTCCTAACTTCGAAATACGCATTGTGGCTCGATTTGCGGACCAGCTCTGATGACCAACTCCATGGCAGTGGGCGCAGGGTGGAGAATGCCAGCGAGGGTGTAACCATTCAGATAGCCAAAGAAGCAGACGCCGATGGCGCATTGAACGTGTATATGTACATCATTACAGATGCACAGCTCAACATCGAAGATGGTCGATTCGTCAGTGCGCTCTACTGATCTGCTACCCCGCGACCCCCACTCAGCCATCATATGCGGTCAGACTGGTTGCGGCAAAACTGTCTTCATACTGGACTTGCTCGAGGGCCCCTACCGCGGGATCTTTCGACACATAGCGATCTTCTGTCCCACGATTGTGCATAACACAACTTACCAGAGCCGCCCTTGGATCTGGAGGGACCTCGAGGTCTACATACTAGACCCCTGTGAAAAGATACATACCTGGCTGCGGGTCTTCTACACCATGTTCCAGGGCGAGCCCACCCTGTACGTGATTGACGACTGCTCGGCCAAGACAGCTATGACCAAAAAGAAGGACATGCTGTCAGAGCTGGCCTTCAGCGGGCGGCATGCGCTGCAAAGCGTCTGGGTGTTGACCCAGAAATACAACTCAGTTCTGAAGGATCTCCGCGAGCAGACACGCTGGAATGCCGTCTTTCACTGCAAAGATCGTGACTCCTTCGAAGAGTGCCATCCCCACGTACGAAGAGCGAGCCACGGTACGGCAGACGCTTGCAGGAACAAAACACAGCAAGCTGCTGTTAAAGACGGACCAACCAGCTGCTTATAAAATGCTATTCACAGCTTAGCATGTGGGAAGCAATTCTGCTGATCAACCAGATCATAATTTACGCCACACTGGGGTGGTGCATGTGGCAGTATGTTAGACTAAAGAGGCGGGTACGGATAGCACTCAGAAAAATGAACTGCGACGAACTTCTTGATCAGTTGATGGATGCCGGAACCGCGGCCCCGATTGATGGGACGACGGAAACAGCGGTCCCGACTGCAGAGATGCCGGGAGACGAGAGCGCCCGTCAAGACGACAAGCGTCAACGACTTGCAGCACTAGCCGCAGGGGGCAGACTAAACAATATCTAGGGCGACAGCTCACAGCCGACCAGGTTGACAATATGGCAGACAATGACGTCGAGAAGCTCTACGCGCGCTATGAAGCGAAGCTCGGGGCCGCGATGACAAAAACCTTAGGGGCCGCAGCCCTTCAATTCTACGCAGCAGTAGCAAGTATGTTTCTACCCATACAACCAGAAAATCAACCGAGACTAGTTGCCGACCTCGAAGCTGACCCGTTCGTCAGCCATGCGTTAAGCACAGCCACGTGCGAGCTATACCACAGGTATGGCATGTACCTTGCACCGCTCACCGCGGCGTTAAGAACTGCGAAGCATTGCCAATTTGGACACGTATGTCCGTTTACCATAGCTACACCGGAGAGAGTGACAGATCCTGTAGTTTTGACAACAGAGACGGCGCCTGACCTGACAGCGAAGCTGCAAACAGCACGACGGAAGGATCCTAAAAAACAAGCGACAGGACGGGCAGGGGCTGCGGCTCGGAAGGCCAAGGAAGATAAAATACGTGCCGAGCTCAGAGATGCCAAAGCCACGTTGCAAACATCGAAACTCGAGAATCACAAACCCTCAGTCGTCCTGACACCAGTCGCCCCAGTGGAACAGGGCAACGCTGGAGAACAAACGGTTGTCGCCCCGCAGCATGGTTCAGCGGCGGAAACCGCGACGGAACACTGGTACCAGTGTAGCAGCAGTGAGGGCTGGACCCCGTGGGTCGTTGGCGGTCTTGCATGCGCCTTATGGGTTGTTGTGAAGGGAGGCGTTAACGCATAAACCTATGCCCGCCCGAGCTAACATTGTCGTTCCGACAGCGATACCAGCGGGTCATTTAAAGACTTCGCTTGACCCATTCTATATGCAATAGTCGCGCAAAGAAACACAATGTCTACTGACGGAAAAATGTTGGCCAATGCGGCGTATCATTCGGTTGTGGTATCTGGCCTGGCTGTGGGCTATGTACGCCTGTGTAAGATGGCCTTCAAAGCAGCTACCCCCAAGCTGGACTTCAATGTCAATTATGACGTCGGCATGGTAGTTATTGATGTGGGCCTGGCCATGGCCACGAAAGACATGCTAATTAAACCGGGGATCATACCTGCAGATATCATGAAGTAGACGTATGTATAACAACGATGGCCACGATCGCAATGTTAGTTGGGGGCACCCTGGTCAATGCCCTGGCCTTCAGCGGTAGCAACTACCTATTTTCAAAGCTGCGAAGCTCGGGTGACGAGGAGCGCAAACGACACGACACAGCTGTAGAACAGCTCCGGGCCGCGCAGTCAACATGGTCCAAAAAAACGGGCTGAGCGCATTGATTGGATTAACGAAGAACTCCGCCGTCAGGGTCATGCAGTGCAAACTTTCCGTGACGTCGACACGGCGATCTGTGAGTACGCGCAGGTATTTCCGCATGTCGCCCCGCTGGTGTCTGAACGACAGCCCCGGCTCTCAGACTTCTACACGCCTAGCGATGACCAGAAAGATCGTGAGATTGCCTTCGCCGTCCTGGGGATGACCGCGACAGTCCTCGTGGCATACAAACTCGCCAAGTAATTGTCGCGCTTGAGATTTTTTTCCTTTCTATATAGATATGGGTTTACCAGAGGAGCTGTACTTTGCAATGCTTGAGGTCGGGTACTGTGCCAAGCGACACAAACATCCTGGCCCCCTTGGTCATACTATGATAAACACGGCGCGGCGATTCCTGGAGTCGTGGTGTACCGATCACGCTGCTGTGCAGAAATTCGCTACCAGGGTCCTATCAGGCCCAACTGACCTTACAGCTACAACGGGGTTGCTAGATCCGATGACACGCAGGGCATGTTGGAGACTCATAGGATTATTAGAATACATTCGCGCGCTGGAGAGCGAAACAGCCATGTCACAAACTTAGCTTATATATACTCAAACGCAAAAGAAAGTGTGCATATAGGTTTTTCTTAATATTCGTTATATCCATAATAGAATTGTATGATGTTTGATACCACTGTTTAGCTTATTCAATTGCCTACAAACCCAAATAATATTTTTTAAAATAGCGGTTACTATAGAGGCACAGAATTCGGTTACATGTGTTTAGGGTCAAAATGAAAAATACACAAACTGTGATATTGGTGTTATTGTGAGTATAATCACGTTTTGCAGCTCTCCTAATGGTTTTGTTGTGATTATTTGATTAATACCGGGTATGGCCGCCAGTTTGTCTGTAACCTGTACAATACGGCGTCTCATGGAATTGACGTAACGTTGTACGACGTGTGCCGGTATATTGTTCCATTCCATCTGCAGAGCATTCTGTAGGGCCTGCAAATTGTTGACGACATGTCTTGACCTAACTCTACGACCAAGAACATCCCAGATATGCTCGATTGGGTTGAGGTCAGGAGAAACGGCAGGCCAAGGCAAGGCGCTAACGCCATTTGCATTTAGGTATTGCTGCGTTAGCTGTGCCGTATGCGGACGTGCATCGTTGTGCATCAATGTGACGGGTGCATGCTGATTAACGAATGGAACAGCTACTGGTCTTAACATCTGCATTAAGATTGCCATTAACAATAACCAGATCAGTTTTCCTGTTTCCCATGATCCTGCCCTAAACCATAACACTGCCCCCGCCAAACCTGTTTCTCTCTACAACACAGGCGTTAGCAAATCGCCCCCCTATCCTCCTAAATACCCCCACCCTCCCATCATGATGACTAAACCTAGATTCATCGGAGAAGACAATTCTATCCCACTGACGTCTTTGCCAGCGGAGATGAAGCCGTGCCCAATTCAAACGAGCAATGCGATGACGTCGTTCGAGTACATTACCAACGTAAGCCCGTCTAGGTCTGATAGGCCGAACACAAAGACGCAGACGCCTCAGAACTGTGTCCCTGCTAATACCGTACTGCCTCGCTGTAGCGCTAGCACTTTGGAAACGACGCCTGGTGTGCGTCAGTTCAAAATGACGGTCTAATATGACGTCAGTTACACGAGGCCTGCCGGTTCGAGGACCTTCGGCAACTGTTCCTGTTTGCTGGAACCTGGCACGAAGTTCACTTACTGTGTGTCTGTGACAATTAAATGCCCGTGAAACAGTATCGATGGAGTCACCTCTGCTAAGCATCATCAAAGCTTCAATACATTGACTCTGAGAGAGTCTGGCTTTGGCGAGTTTTGAAAATATTCAAATTGCTGTGTGTTTTTCTTACTCCTAGATGTTATAAGAAAGTAATGAGAGATTATTTGACCGATTTCACATTTATCCAGACATTGCACGGGCAAATCGTGCAAAACGCTTGTATAGGGACGTTACGTAACAATACTGACACAATACTGACAGATATAGCCATTGTTCAGCACAGTGACGGGCGTGCTTCACGTGCTACACATATGAAATATTTATAACCGATATAACTATAGCTATCATAAAAAGAAACGTGCACACTCTCTTTTGCGTTTGAGTATATATACCATGACCGACAGTAATCTTAGCTTGCTATACTACAGTCCCCGCGGTTACTGGAAGGGGCTCGCAGCCATAAAAAACCTCGCCGCGGCCGCTAAGGTCTCCGAAGATGTGACACGGGGTTGGCTGAAGAAGCAGGCCATCTGGCAGATCTACCTCCCCGCCCCACGACACATACCGCGACCCAAGTTCGACGTACCGGTGCCAAACGACGTCCATCAGGCCGACCTCCTAGTTCTGCCTCACGACAGGGTGGGTCGCAAAACGTTCAAGTACGCCCTCACCATCGTTGACGTGGCCTCCCGGTACAAAGAGGCAGAGCCCCTGGCCACGAAAGAGGATAAGGAGGTCTCAACCGCCCTTGAAAGGATTTACAGGCGGAGTCCCATGAAATGGCCAAAGTTGCTTCAGACCGATCCGGGGCGCGAGTTCATGGGTGGCCAACTGCTGGCCAAACACGGCGTCTCTGTCAGGCCCGGCCGTGTGGATATCCATCGAGACCAAGGGATTGTGGAGCGTTTCAATCGCACCCTGGCAGAGCAGCTCTTTGGGCACCAATACGCCCAAGAGATGAGACTTCCGTCTGGAGAACGATCGGCCGAATGGGTGGCTCGGCTGCCTGCCGTGATATCGGCCTTGAACGGCAACGTGACCAGATTGACCGGCAAGAAGCATTCTAATGCCATCAAGGCCAAGAGTGTGGCGCAAAAGCCCTCATCCGGGGTCGCAGCTTCGTCGCACCGCCCCGTTGGCTCGTCGGAGCGAAAGCTCCCCTCGGGTGTTGGCGTTCGCTACCTCTACCAACCCGGCGAACTAGAGGGTGGCCGTAGTCGTGCGACCGACCCTGTGTGGTCCCTCCGGGAATACCGGCTTGGTCGCTCGGTTACCAAGCCTGAAGAGCCCGTGCTCTACTATCTGCTGGATGGCCCTCAGCGGGGGTTTGTCCGGGAAGAGCTGCTTGTGGTGCCTTCTTGATACCGTGCTGCCACCTGATGGGGTTCTTAAGTGTTGAGGACCGCGTAACCCCTTTTTCTGTTGCATTCCAGGCACGTCAGCCGGATATTGTCACGGGTATGGCCTCGGGTGTTGTCCAGCCGGTCGACACTGAACTGCTGGGTATCTTTGGGTTGGTATACCCAGAGGAGCTCGATGTTGCATGCCGTGCAGCGGTTCTGCTGGCCGTCTTTGAGTGCGATGGTTGTGATCGACCTTGAGATCAAACCGCAACCCTTTGGCCATATCCTGGCGCTTGTAGGCAACAAGCTTCCTCTGGATGACTTTGTGGAGCTGCTGCTCAGTGAGTACATGATATCATGCGACATGCTGCTCACAGTACATGACAATGTCATTCGAACTGCTGCGTACAGTACATGACAATGTCATGCGACATATTGCTCACAGTACGTGCCAATGCTACTCACAGTGCATGCCAATGTAATGCGACCTGCTGCCCACAGTACAAGACAATGCCATTCGACCTGCTGTTCACAGTACATGCAAATGCAATGCGACATGCTGCTCACAGTACATGATATCATGCGACATGACAATGTCTTGTACTGAACGCAGCAGTTCGAATGACAATGTCATACGACCTGCTGCCTACAGTACAAGACAATGCCATGCTACCTGCTTCTCACAGTACATGCCAATGTAATGTGACATGCTTCTCTCAGTACATGCCACTGTCGTGCGACATGCTTCTCACAGTTCATGCCACTGTCATGCGACTAGCTTCTCACAGTTCATGCCACTGTCGTGCGACATGCTTCTCACAGTTCATGCCACTGTCGTGCGACATGCTTCTCACAGTTCATGCCACTGTCATGCGACAAGCTTCTCACAGTTCTTGACAGTGTCGTGTGACAGTGGGCCTCACAGTACATGATATCATGCGACCTGCTGCTCACGGTAAAGGACAATGTCATGCGACCTGCTGCTTATAGTACATGACAATGTCATGCGACATATTGCTCACAGTACGTGCCAATGCTACTCACAGTGCATGCCAATGTAATGCGACCTGCTGCCCACAGTACAAGACAATGCCATTCGACCTGCTGTTCACAGTACATGCAAATGCAATGCGACATGCTGCTCACAGTATATGATATCATGCGACATGACAATGTCTTGTACTGAACACAGCAGTTCGAATGACAATGTCATGCGACCTGCTGCCTACAGTACAAGACAATGCCATGCTACCTGCTTCTCACAGTACATGCCAATGTAATGTGACATGCTTCTCTCAGTACTAGCCACTGTCGTGCGACATGCTTCTCACAGTTCATGCCACTGTCATGCGACTAGCTTCTCACAGTTCATGCCACTGTCGTGCGACATGCTTCTCACAGTTCATGCCACTGTCGTGCGACATGCTTCTCACAGTTCATGCCACTGTTGTGCGACATGCTTCTCACAGTTCATGCCACTGTCGTGCGACATGCTTCTCACAGTTCATGCCACTGTCGTGCGACATGCTTCTCACAGTTCATGCCACTGTCGTGCGACATGCTTCTCACAGTTCATGCCACTGTCGTGCGACATGCTTCTCACAGTTCATGCCACTGTCGTGCGACGTGCTTCTCACAGTTCATGCCACTGTCGTGCGACAAGCTTCTCACAGTCCAGGCCACTGTCATGCGACAAGCTTCTCATAGTTCAGGCCACTGTCATGCGACAAGCTTCTCACAGTTCATGCCACTGTCGTGCGACATGCTTCTCACAGTTCATGCCACTGTCATGCGACAAGCTTCTCACAGTTAATGCCACTGTCGTGCGACAGTCGGCCTCACAGTACATGATATCATGCAACATGCTGCTCACGGTACATGAAAATGTCATGCGACCTGCTGCTTATAGTACATGACAATGTCATGCGACCTGCTGCTTATAGTACATGACAATGTCATGCGACCTGCTGCTTATAGTACATGACAATGTCATGCGACCTGCTGCTCACAGTAAAGGACAATGTCATGCGACATGTTGCTCATAGTACATGATATCATGCGACATGCTGCTCACAGTAAAGGACAATGTCAGGCGACATGTTGCGCACAGTACATGACACTGGCGTGCGACAAGCTTCTCACAGTACATGCCAATGTCATGCTTCTCACAGTTCATGCCAATGTCATGCGACAAGCTTCTCACAGTTCATGCCTCTGTCGTGCGACATGCTTCTCACATTTCGTGCCACTGTCGTGCGACATGCTTCTCACAGTGCATGCAACTGTCGTGCGACATGCTTCTCACAGTGCATGCCACATGTGTATTGTCATAATAATAATATCATTATCAATGTGTATTGTCACTATATAAAAATTATCATTGTGCATTGTCACTATATAACATTATCAATGTGTATTGTCACTATATAACATTATCAATGTGTCACTATATAACATCATCAATGTGTATTGACACTATATATCATTATCAATGTGTATTGTCACTATATAACATTATCAATGTGTATTGTCACTATATAGCATTAGCAATGTGCATTGTCACTATATAACATTATCAATGTGTATTGTCACTATATAACATTATCAATGTGTATTATTACTATATAGCATTAGCAATGTGCATTGTCACTATATAACATTATCAATGTGTATTGTCACTATATAGCATTAGCAATGTGCATTGTCACTATATAGCATTAGCAATGTGTATTGTCACTATATAACATTAGCAATGTGTATTGTCACTATATAACATTATCAATGTGTATTGTCACTATATAACATTATCAATGTGTATTGTCACTATATAACATTATCAATGTGTATTGTCACTATATAACATTATCAATGTATATTGTCACTATATAACATTATCAATATGTATTGTCACTATATAACATTAGCAATGTGTAGTGTCACTATATAACATTATCAATGTGTCACTATATAACATTATCAATGTGTATTGTCACTATATAACATTAGCAATGTGTATTGTCACTATATAACATTATCAATGTGTATTGTCACTATATAGCATTAGCAATGTGCATTGTCACTATATAACATTATCAATGTGTATTCTCACTATATAGCATTAGCAATGTGCATTGTCACTATATAGCATTAGCAATGTGCATTGTCACTATATAACATTATCAATGTGTCACTATATAACATTATCAATGTGTATTGTCACTATATAACATTATCAATGTGTCACTATATAACATTATCAATGTGTATTGTCACTATATAACATTATCAATGTGTCACTATATAGCATTAGCAATGTGCATTGTCACTATATAACATTATCAATGTGTCACTATATAACATTATCAATGTGTATTGTCACTATATAGCATTATCAATGTGTATTGTCACTATATAACATTAGCAATGTGTATTGTCACTATATAACATTAGCAATGTGTATTGTCACTATATAGCATTATCAATGTGTATTGTCACTATATAACATTATCAATGTGTATTGTCACTATATAACATTATCAATGTGTATTGTCACTATATAGCATTAGCAATGTGTCACTATATAACAATATCAATGTGTATTGTCACTATATAGCATTATCAATGTGTATTGTCACTATATAACATTAACAATGTGTATTGTCACTATATAACATTAGCAATGTGTATTGTCACTATATAGCATTATCAATGTGTATTGTCACTATATAACATTATCAATGTGTATTGTCACTATATAACATTATCAATGTGTATTGTCACTATATAGCATTAGCAATGTGTCACTATATAACATTATCAATGTGTATTGTCACTATATAGCATTATCAATGTGTATTGTCACTATATAACATTAACAATGTGTATTGTCACTATATAACATTAGCAATGTGTATTGTCACTATATAGCATTATCAATGTGTATTGTCACTATATAACATTATCAATGTGTATTGTCACTATATAACATTATCAATGTGTATTGTCACTATATAGCATTAGCAATGTGTCACTATATAACATTATCTATGTGTCACTATATAACATTATCAATGTGTATTGACACTATATATCATTATCAATGTGTATTGTCACTATATAGCATTAGCAATGTGTCACTATATAACATTATCAATGTGTCACTATATAACATTATCAATGTGTATTGTCACTATATAGCATTAGCAATGTGCATTGTCACTATATAGCATTAGCAATGTGTATTGTCACTATATAACATTATCAATGTGTATTGTCACTATATAGCATTAGCAATGTGCATTGTCACTATATAGCATTAGCAATGTGTATTGTCACTATATAGCATTATCAATGTGTATTGTCACTATATAACATTATCAATGTGTATTGTCACTATATATCATTATCAATGTGTATTGTCACTATATAGCATTAGCAATGTGTAGTGTCACTATATAACATTATCAATGTGTCACTATATAACATTATCAATGTGTATTGTCACTATATAACATTAGCAATGTGTATTGTCACTATATAACATTATCAATGTGTATTGTCACTATATAGCATTAGCAATGTGCATTGTCACTATATAACATTATCAATGTGTATTCTCACTATATAGCATTAGCAATGTGCATTGTCACTATATAACATTATCAATGTGTATTGTCACTATATAACATTATCAATGTGTCACTATATAACATTATCAATGTGTATTGTCACTATATAACATTATCAATGTGTCACTATATAGCATTAGCAATGTGCATTGTCACTATATAACATTATCAATGTGTCACTATATAACATTATCAATGTGTATTGTCACTATATAGCATTATCAATGTGTATTGTCACTATATAACATTAGCAATGTGTATTGTCACTATATAACATTAGCAATGTGTATTGTCACTATATAGCATTATCAATGTGTATTGTCACTATATAACATTATCAATGTGTATTGTCACTATATAACAGTATCAATGTGTATTGTCACTATATAGCATTAGCAATGTGTCACTATATAACATTATCAATGTGTATTGTCACTATATAGCATTATCAATGTGTATTGTCACTATATAACATTAACAATGTGTATTGTCACTATATAACATTAGCAATGTGTATTGTCACTATATAGCATTATCAATGTGTATTGTCACTATATAACATTATCAATGTGTATTGTCACTATATAACATTATCAATGTGTATTGTCACTATATAGCATTAGCAATGTGTCACTATATAACATTATCTATGTGTCACTATATAACATTATCAATGTGTATTGACACTATATATCATTATCAATGTGTATTGTCACTATATAGCATTAGCAATGTGTCACTATATAACATTATCAATGCGTCACTATATAACATTATCAATGTGTATTGTCACTATATAGCATTAGCAATGTGCATTGTCACTATATAGCATTAGCAATGTGTATTGTCACTATATAACATTATCAATGTGTATTGTCACTATATAGCATTAGCAATGTGCATTGTCACTATATAGCATTAGCAATGTGCATTGTCACTATATAGCATTATCAATGTGTATTGTCACTATATAACATTATCAATGTGTATTGTCACTATATATCATTATCAATGTGTATTGTCACTATATAGCATTAGCAATGTGTCACTATATAACATTAGCAATGTGTTACTATATAACATTAGCAATGTGTATTGTCACTATATAACATTAGCAATGTGTATTGTCACTATATAACATTAGCAATGTGTATTGTCACTATATAACATTAGCAATGTGTATTGTCACTATATAACATTAGCAATGTGTATTGTCACTATATAACATTAGCAATGTGTATTGTCACTATATAACATTAGCAATGTGTATTGTCACTATATAACATTAGCAATGTGTCACTATATAACAATAGCAATGTGTATTGTCACTATATAACATTAGCAATGTGTATTGCCACTATATAACATTAGCAATGTGTATTGTCACTATATAACATTAGCAATGTGTATTGTCACTATATAACATTAGCAATGTGTATTGTCACTATATAACATTAGCAATGTGTATTGTCACTATATAACATTAGCAATGTGTATTGTCACTATATAACATTATCAATGTGTATTGTCACTATATAAAATTAGCAATGTGTCACTATATAACATAGCAATGTGTCACTATATAACATTAGCAATGTGTATTGTCACTATATAACATTAGCAATGTGTCACTATATAACATTAGCAATGTGTATTGTCACTATATAACATTAGCAATGTGTATTGTCACTATATAACATTAGCAATGTGTCACTATATAACATTAGCAATGTGTATTGTCACTATATAACATTAGCAATGTGTCACTATATAACATTAGCAATGTGTATTGTCACTATGTAACATTAGCAATGTGCATTGTCACTATATAACATTAGCAATGTGTCACTATATAACATTAGCAATGTGTATTGTCACTATATAACATTATCAATGTGTATTGTCACTATATAACATTAGCAATGTGTCACTATATAACATTATCAATGTGTATTGTCACTATATAACATTAGCAATGTGTATTGTCACTATATAACATTAGCAATGTGTCACTATATAACATTATCAATGTGTATTGTCACTATATAACATTAACAATGTGTATTGTCACTATATAACATTAGCAATGTGTATTGTCACTATATAGCATTATCAATGTGTATTGTCACTATATAACATTATCAATGTGTATTGTCACTATATAACATTATCAATGTGTATTGTCACTATATAACATTATCAATGTGTCACTATATAACATTATCAATGTGTATTGTCACTATATAACATTATCAATGTGTATTGTCACTATATAACATTATCAATGTGTATTGTCACTATATAACATTAGCAATGTGTATTGTCACTATATAGCATTATCAATGTGTATTGTCACTATATAACATTATCAATGTGTATTGTCACTATATAACATTATCAATGTGTATTGTCACTATATAGCATTAGCAATGTGTCACTATATAACATTATCAATGATGTCACTATATAACATTATCAATGTGTATTGACACTATATATCATTATCAATGTGTATTGTCACTATATAGCATTAGCAATGTGTCACTATATAACATTATCAATGTGTCACTATATAACATTATCAATGTGTATTGTCACTATATAACATTAGCAATGTGTCACTATATAACATTAGCAATGTGTATTGTCACTATATAACATTATCAATGTGTATTGTCACTATATAACATTATCAATGTGTATTGTCACTATATAACATTATCAATGTGTATTGTCACTATATAGCATTATCAATGATGTCACTATATAACATTATCAATGTATTGTCACTATATAACATTATCAATGTGTATTGTCACTATATAGCATTAGCAATGTGTAGTGTCACTATATAACATTATCAATGTGTCACTATATAACATTATCAATGTGTATTGTCACTATATAACATTAGCAATGTGTATTGTCACTATATAACATTATCAATGTGTATTGTCACTATATAACATTAGCAATGTGTATTGTCACTATATAACATTATCAATGTGTATCTATATAACATTAGCAATGTGTCACTATATAACATTAGCAATGTGCATTGTCACTATATAACATTATCAATGTGTCACTATATAACATTATCAATGTGTATTGTCACTATATAACATTATCAATGTGTCACTATATAACATTATCAATGTGTCACTATATAACATTATCAATGTGTCACTATATAACATTATCAATGTGTCACTATATAACATTATCAATGTGTATTGTCACTATATAGCATTATCAATGTGTATTGTCACTATATAACATTATCAATGTGTATTGTCACTATATAGCATTATCAATTGTCACTATATAACATTATCAATGTGTATTGTCACTATATAACATTATCAATGTGTATTGTCACTATATAGCATTATCAATGTGTATTGTCACTATATAACATTATCAATGTGTATTGTCACTATATAGCATTATCAATGTGTATTGTCACTATATAACATTACCAATGTGTATTGTCACTATATAACATTAGCAATGTGCATTGTCACTATATAACATTATCAATGTGTCACTATATAACATTATCAATGTGTCACTATATAACATTATCAATGTGTATTGTCACTATATAACATTATCAATGTGTATTGTCACTATATAACATTATCAATGTGTATTGTCACTATATAACATTATCATATTGTCACTATATAACATTATCAATGTGTATTGTCACTATATAACATTAGCAATGTGTCACTATATAACATTATCAATGTGATTGTCACTATATAACATTATCAATGTGTATTGTCACTATATAACATTATCAATGTGTATTGTCACTATATAACATTATCAATGTGTCACTATATAACATTATCAATGTGTCACTATATAACATTATCAATGTGTATTGTCACTATATAACATTAGCAATGTGTCACTATATAACATTAGCAATGTGTCACTATATAACATTATCAATGTGTCACTATATAACATTATCAATGTGTATTGTCACTATATAACATTATCAATGTGTATTGTCACTATATAACATTATCAATGTGTATTGTCACTATATAACATTAGCAATGTGTATTGCACTATATAACATTAGCAATGTGTATTGTCACTATATAACATTATCAATGTGTATTGTCACTATATAACATTAGCAATGTGTCACTATATAACATTAGCAATGTGTATTGTCACTATATAACATTATCAATGTGTATTTCACTATATAACATTAGCAATGTGTATTGTCACTATATAACATTAGCAATGTGTCACTATATAACATTATCAATGTGTATTGTCACTATATAACATTAGCAATGTGTATTGTCACTATATAACATTAGCAATGTGTATTGTCACTATATAACATTAGCAATGTGTATTGTCACTATATAACATTAGCAATGTGTATTGTCACTATATAACATTATCAATGTGTATTGTCACTATATAAAATTAGCAATGTGTCACTATATAACATAGCAATGTGTCACTATATAACATTAGCAATGTGTATTGTCACTATATAACATTAGCAATGTGTCACTATATAACATTAGCAATGTGTATTGTCACTATATAACATTAGCAATGTGTATTGTCACTATATAACATTAGCAATGTGTCACTATATAACATTAGCAATGTGTCACTATATAACATTAGCAATGTGTCACTATATAACATTAGCAATGTGTATTGTCACTATGTAACATTAGCAATGTGCATTGTCACTATATAGCATTAGCAATGTGTCACTATATAACATTAGCAATGTGTATTGTCACTATATAACATTATCAATGTGTATTGTCACTATATAACATTAGCAATGTGTCACTATATAACATTATCAATGTGTATTGTCACTATATAACATTAGCAATGTGTATTGTCACTATATAACATTAGCAATGTGTCACTATATAACATTATCAATGTGTATTGTCACTATATAACATTAGCAATGTGTCACTATATAACATTAGCAATGTGTCACTATATAACATTATCAATGTGTATTGTCACTATATAACATTAGCAATGTGTCACTCTATAACATTAGCAATGTGTCACTATATAACATTAGCAATGTGTCACTATATAACATTAGCAATGTGTATTGTCACTATATAACATTAGCAATGTGTCACTATATAACATTATCAATGTATCTTGTCACTATATAACATTATCAATGTGTATTGTCACTATGTAACATTATCAATGTGTATTGTCACTATATAACAGTATCAATGTGTATTGTCACTATATAACATTATCAATGTGTATTGTCACTATATAACATTAGCAATGTGTATTGTCATTATATAGCATTAGCAATGTGTCACTATATAACATTAGCAATGTGTCACTATATAGCTGTATCAATGTGTCACTATATAACATTATCAATGTGTATTGTCACAATATAACATTATCAATGTTTATTGTCACTATATAACATTATCAATGTGTATTGTCACTATATAACATTAGCAATGTGTATTGTCACTATATAGCATTAGCAAGTATCACATATACATTAGCAATGTGTCACTATATAGCATTATCAATGTGTCACTATATAACATTATCAATGTGTATTGACACTATATATCATTATCAATGTGTATTGTCACTATATAACATTAGCAATGTGTATTGACACTATATATCATTACCAATGTGTATTGTCACTATATAACATTAGCAATGTGTCACTATATAACATTATCAATGTGTATTGTCACTATATATCATTATCAATGTGTATTGTCACTATATAACATTATCAATGTGTATTGTCACTATATAGCATTAGCAATGTGTATTGTCACTATGTAGCATTATCAATGTGTCACTATATAACATTATCAATGTGTATTGTCACTATATAACATTATCAATGTGTATTGTCACTATATAGCATTAGCAATGTGTCACTATATAACATTATCAATGTGTATTGTCACTATATAACATTATCAATGTGTATTGTCACTATATAACATTAGCAATGTGTCACTATATAACATTATCAATGTGTATTGTCACTATATAACATTATCAATGTGTATTGTCACTATATAACATTAGCAATGTGTCACTATATAACATTAGCAATGTGTCACTATATAACATTAGCAATGTGTATTGTCACTATATAACATTAGCAATGTGTCACTATATAACATTATCAATGTGTATTGTCACTATATAACATTATCAATGTGTATTGTCACTATATAACATTATCAATGTGTATTGTCACTATATAACAGTATCAATGTGTATTGTCACTATATAACATTATCAATGTGTATTGTCACTATATAACATTAGCAATGTGTATTGTCACTATATAGCATTAGCAATGTGTCACTATATAACATTAGCAATGTGTCACTATATAGCATTATCAATGTGTCACTATATAACATTATCAATGTGTATTGTCACAATATAACATTATCAATGTGTATTGTCACTATATAACATTATCAATGTGTATTGTCACTAACATAACATTAGCAATGTGTATTGTCACTATATAGCATTAGCAATGTGTCACTATATAACATTAGCAATGTGTCACTATATAGCATTATCAATGTGTCACTATATAACATTATCAATGTGTATTGACACTATATATCATTATCAATGTGTATTGTCACTATATAACATTAGCAATGTGTATTGACACTATATATCATTATCAATGTGTATTGTCACTATATAACATTAGCAATGTGTCACTATATAACATTATCAATGTGTATTGTCACTATATATCATTATCAATGTGTATTGTCACTATATAACATTATCAAACACAAACAACAATGTGTATTGTCACTATATAGCATTATCAATGTGTCACTATATAACATTATCAATGTGTATTGTCACTATATATCATTAGCAATGTGTATTGTCACTATATAGCATTAGCAATGTGTCACTATATAACATTATCAATGTGTATTGTCACTATATAACATTATCAATTGTATTGTCACTATATAACATTAGCAATGTGTCACTATATACATTATCAATGTGTATTGCACTATATAGCATTAGCAATGTGTCACTATATAACATTATCAATGTGTATTGTCACTATATAACATTATCAATGTGTATTGTCACTATATAACATTAGCAATGTGTCACTATATAACATTATCAATGTGTCACTATAAAACATTATCAATGTGTCACTATATAACATTATCAATGTGTCACTATATAACATTATCAATGTGTCACTATATAACATTATCAATGTGTCACTATATAACATTATCAATGTGTCACTATATAACATTATCAATGTGTCACTATATAACATTATCAATGTGTATTGTCACTATATAACATTATCAATGTGTATTGTCACTATATAACATTAGCAATGTGTCACTATATAACATTATCAATGTGTCACTATATAACATTAGCAATGTGTCACTATATAACATTATCAATGTGACACTATATAACATTATCAATGTGTATTGTCACTATATAACATTAGCAATGTGTCACTATATAACATTATCAATGTGTCACTATATAACATTAGCAATGTGTCACTATATAACATTATCAATGTGTCACTATATAACATTATCAATGTGTATTGTCACTATATAACATTAGCAATGTGTCACTATATAACATTATCAATGTGTCACTATATAACATTAGCAATGTGTATTGTCACTATATAACATTAGCAATGTGTATTGTCACTATATAACATTATCAATGTGTATTGTCACTATATAGCATTATCAATGTGTATTGACACTATATAACATTATCAATGTGTATTGACACTATATAGCATTAGCAATGTGTCACTATATAACATTAGCAATGTGTATTGACACTATATAACATTATCAATGTGTATTGACACTATATAGCATTAGCAATGTGTCACTATATAACAGTATCAATGTGTATTGTCACTATATAACATTATCAATGTGTCACTATATAACATTACCAATGTGTATTGTCACTATATAACATTATCAATGTGTCACTATATAACATTATCAATGTGTATTGTCACTATATAACATTATCAATGTGTCACTATATAACATTATCACTGTGTCACTATATAACATTATCAATGTGTATTGTCACTATATAACATTAGCAATGTGTATTGTCACTATATAACATTAGCAATGTGTCACTATATAACATTATCAATGTGTCACTATATAACATTATCAATGTGTCACTATATAACATTATCAATGTGTCACTATATAACATTATCAATGTGTCACTATATAACATTATCAATTTGTCACTATATAACATTATCAATGTGTCACTATATAACATTATCAATGTGTCACTATATAACATTATCAATGTGTATTGTCACTATATAACATTATCAATGTGTCACTATATAACATTATCAATGTGTCACTATATAACATTAGCAATGTGTCACTATATAACATTATCAATGTGTATTGTCACTATATAACATTATCAATGTGTATTGTCACTATATAACATTATCAATGTGTCACTATATAACATTATCAATGTGTCACTATATAACATTAGCAATGTGTATTGTCACTATATAACATTAGCAATGTGTCACTATATAACATTATCAATGTGTATTGTCACTATTTAACATTAGCAATGTGTCACTATATAACATTAGCAATGTGTCACTATATAACATTAGCAATGTGTCACTATATAACATTATCAATGTGTATTGTCACTATATAACATTAGCAATGTGTCACTATATAACATTAGCAATGTGTCACAATATAACATTAGCAATGTGTCACTATATAACATTAGCAATGTGTCACTATATAACATTAGCAATGTGTATTGTCACTATATAACATTATCAATGTGTATTGTCACTATATAACATTAGCAATGTGTATTGTCACTATATAGCATTAGCAATGTGTCACTATATAACATTAGCAATGTGTCACTATATAGCATTATCAATGTGTCACTATATAACATTATCAATGTGTATTGTCACAATATTACATTATCAATGTGTATTGTCACTATATAACATTATCAATGTGTATTGTCACTATATAACATTAGCAATGTGTATTGTAAATATATAGCATTAGCAATGTGTCACTATATAACATTAGCAAGGTGTCACTATATAGCATTATCAATGTGTCACTATATAACATTATCAATGTGTATTGACACTATATATCATTATCAATGTGTATTGTCACTATATAACATTAGCAATGTGTATTGTCACTATATAACATTAGCAATGTGTATTGTCACTATATAACATTAGCAATGTGTATTGTCACTATATAACATTAGCAATGTGTATTTCACTATATAACATTATCAATGTGTATTGTCACTATATAACATTATCAATGTGTATTGTCACTATATAACATTATCAATGTGTATTGTCACTATATAACATTAGCAATGTGTATTGTCACTATATAACATTAGCAATGTGTATTGTCACTATATAACATTAGCAATGTGTATTGTCACTATATAACATTAGCAATGTGTATTGTCACTATATAACATTATCAATGTGTATTGTCACTATATAAAATTAGCAATGTGTCACTATATAACATAGCAATGTGTCACTATATAACATTAGCAATGTGTATTGTCACTATATAACATTAGCAATGTGTCACTATATAACATTAGCAATGTGTATTGTCACTATATAACATTAGCAATGTGTATTGTCACTATATAACATTAGCAATGTGTCACTATATAACATTAGCAATGTGTCACTATATAACATTAGCAATGTGTCACTATATAACATTAGCAATGTGTATTGTCACTATGTAACATTAGCAATGTGCATTGTCACTATATAACATTAGCAATGTGTCACTATATAACATTAGCAATGTGTATTGTCACTATATAACATTATCAATGTGTATTGTCACTATATAACATTAGCAATGTGTCACTATATAACATTATCAATGTGTATTGTCACTATATAACATTAGCAATGTGTATTGTCACTATATAACATTAGCAATGTGTCACTATATAACATTATCAATGTGTATTGTCACTATATAACATTAGCAATGTGTCACTATATAACATTAGCAATGTGTCACTATATAACATTATCAATGTGTATTGTCACTATATAACATTAGCAATGTGTCACTCTATAACATTAGCAATGTGTCACTATATAACATTAGCAATGTGTCACTATATAACATTAGCAATGTGTATTGTCACTATATAACATTAGCAATGTGTCACTATATAACATTATCAATGTATCTTGTCACTATATAACATTATCAATGTGTATTGTCACTATGTAACATTATCAATGTGTATTGTCACTATATAACAGTATCAATGTGTATTGTCACTATATAACATTATCAATGTGTATTGTCACTATATAACATTAGCAATGTGTATTGTCATTATATAGCATTAGCAATGTGTCACTATATAACATTAGCAATGTGTCACTATATAGCTGTATCAATGTGTCACTATATAACATTATCAATGTGTATTGTCACAATATAACATTATCAATGTTTATTGTCACTATATAACATTATCAATGTGTATTGTCACTATATAACATTAGCAATGTGTATTGTCACTATATAGCATTAGCAATGTATCACTATATAACATTAGCAATGTGTCACTATATAGCATTATCAATGTGTCACTATATAACATTATCAATGTGTATTGACACTATATATCATTATCAATGTGTATTGTCACTATATAACATTAGCAATGTGTATTGACACTATATATCATTACCAATGTGTATTGTCACTATATAACATTAGCAATGTGTCACTATATAACATTATCAATGTGTATTGTCACTATATATCATTATCAATGTGTATTGTCACTATATAACATTATCAATGTGTATTGTCACTATATAGCATTAGCAATGTGTATTGTCACTATATAGCATTATCAATGTGTCACTATATAACATTATCAATGTGTATTGTCACTATATAACATTATCAATGTGTATTGTCACTATATAACATTAGCAATGTGTCACTATATAACATTATCAATGTGTATTGTCACTATATAACATTATCAATGTGTATTGTCACTATATAACATTAGCAATGTGTCACTATATAACATTATCAATGTGTATTGTCACTATATAACATTATCAATGTGTATTGTCACTATATAACATTAGCAATGTGTCACTATATAACATTATCAATGTGTCACTATATAACATTAGCAATGTGTATTGTCACTATATAACATTAGCAATGTGTCACTATATAACATTATCAATGTGTATTGTCACTATATAACATTATCAATGTGTATTGTCACTATATAACATTATCAATGTGTATTGTCACTATATAACATTATCAATGTGTATTGTCACTATATAACATTATCAATGTGTATTGTCACTATATAACATTAGCAATGTGTATTGTCACTATATAGCATTAGCAATGTGTCACTATATAACATTAGCAATGTGTCACTATATAGCATTATCAATGTGTCACTATATAACATTATCAATGTGTATTGTCACTATATAACATTATCAATGTGTATTGTCACTATATAACATTATCAATGTGTATTGTCACTATATAACATTAGCAATGTGTATTGTCACTATATAGCATTAGCAATGTGTCACTATATAACATTAGCAATGTGTCACTATATAGCATTATCAATGTGTCACTATATAACATTATCAATGTGTATTGACACTATATATCATTATCAATGTGTATTGTCACTATATAACATTAGCAATGTGTATTGACACTATATATCATTATCAATGTGTATTGTCACTATATAACATTAGCAATGTGTCACTATATAACATTATCAATGTGTATTGTCACTATATATCATTATCAATGTGTATTGTCACTATATAACATTATCAATGTGTATTGTCACTATATAACATTAGCAATGTGTATTGTCACTATATAGCATTATCAATGTGTCACTATATAACATTATCAATGTGTATTGTCACTATATAACATTAGCAATGTGTATTGTCACTATATACATTACAATGTGTCACTATATAACATTATCAATGTGTATTGTCACTATATAACATTATCAAGTGATGTCACTATATAACATTACAATGTTACAACAACACTATATAGCATTAGCAATGTGTCACTATATAACATTATCAATGTGTATTGTCACTATATAACATTATCAATGTGTATTGTCACTATATAACATTAGCAATGTGTCACTATATAACATTATCAATGTGTCACTATAAAACATTATCAATGTGTCACTATATAACATTATCAATGTGTCACTATATAACATTATCAATGTGTCACTATATAACATTATCAATGTGTCACTATATAACATTATCAATGTGTCACTATATAACATTATCAATGTGTATTGTCACTATATAACATTATCAATGTGTATTGTCACTATATAACATTAGCAATGTGTCACTATATAACATTATCAATGTGTCACTATATAACATTAGCAATGTGTCACTATATAACATTATCAATGTGACACTATATAACATTATCAATGTGTATTGTCACTATATAACATTAGCAATGTGTCACTATATAACATTATCAATGTGTCACTATATAACATTAGCAATGTGTCACTATATAACATTATCAATGTGTCACTATATAACATTATCAATGTGTATTGTCACTATATAACATTAGCAATGTGTCACTATATAACATTATCAATGTGTCACTATATAACATTAGCAATGTGTATTGTCACTATATAACATTAGCAATGTGTATTGTCACTATATAACATTATCAATGTGTATTGTCACTATATAACATTATCAATGTGTATTGTCACTATATAACATTATCAATGTGTATTGTCACTATATAACATTAGCAATGTGTCACTATATAACATTAGCAATGTGTATTGACACTATATAACATTATCAATGTGTCACTATATAACATTATCAATGTGTATTGTCACTATATAACATTATCAATGTGTCACTATATAACATTATCAATGTGTATTGTCACTATATAACATTATCAATGTGTCACTATATAACATTATCAATGTGTATTGTCACTATATAACATTATCAATGTGTCACTATATAACATTATCAATGTGTCACTATATAACATTATCAATGTGTATTGTCACTATATAACATTAGCAATGTGTATTGTCACTATATAACATTATCAATGTGTCACTATATAACATTATCAATGTGTCACTATATAACATTATCAATGTGTCACTATATAACATTATCAATGTGTCACTATATAACATTATCAATGTGTCACTATATAACATTATCAATTTGTCACTATATAACATTATCAATGTGTCACTATATAACATTATCAATGTGTCACTATATAACATTATCAATGTGTATTGTCACTATATAACATTATCAATGTGTCACTATATAACATTATCAATGTGTCACTATATAACATTAGCAATGTGTCACTATATAACATTATCAATGTGTATTGTCACTATATAACATTATCAATGTGTATTGTCACTATATAACATTATCAATGTGTCACTATATAACATTATCAATGTGTCACTATATAACATTAGCAATGTGTATTGTCACTATATAACATTAGCAATGTGTCACTATATAACATTATCAATGTGTATTGTCACTATTTAACATTAGCAATGTGTCACTATATAACATTAGCAATGTGTCACTATATAACATTAGCAATGTGTCACTATATAACATTATCAATGTGTATTGTCACTATATAACATTAGCAATGTGTCACTATATAACATTAGCAATGTGTCACTATATAACATTAGCAATGTGTCACTATATAACATTAGCAATGTGTCACTATATAACATTAGCAATGTGTATTGTCACTATATAACATTATCAATGTGTATTGTCACTATATAACATTAGCAATGTGTATTGTCACTATATAGCATTAGCAATGTGTCACTATATAACATTAGCAATGTGTCACTATATAGCATTATCAATGTGTCACTATATAACATTATCAATGTGTATTGTCACAATATAACATTATCAATGTGTATTGTCACTATATAACATTATCAATGTGTATTGTCACTATATAACATTAGCAATGTGTATTGTCACTATATAGCATTAGCAATGTGTCACTATATAACATTAGCAAGGTGTCACTATATAGCATTATCAATGTGTCACTATATAACATTATCAATGTGTATTGACACTATATATCATTATCAATGTGTATTGTCACTATATAACATTAGCAATGTGTATTGTCACTATATAACATTAGCAATGTGTATTGTCACTATATAACATTAGCAATGTGTCACTATATAACATTAGCAATGTGTATTATCACTATATAGCATTATCAATGTGTCACTATATAACATTATCAATGTGTATTGTCACTATATAGCATTATCAATGTGTATTGTCACTATATAACATTATCAATGTGTATTGTCACTATATAGCATTAGCAATGTGTATTGTCACTATATAACATTATCAATGTGTATTGTCACTATATAACATTAGCAATGTGTATTGTCACTATATAACATTATCAATGTGTATTGTCACTATATAGCATTATCAATGTGTATTGTCACTATATAACATTAGCAATGTGTATTGTCACTATATAACATTAGCAATGTGTATTGTCACTATATAACATTACCAATGTGTATTGTCACTATATAGCATTATCAATGTGTATTGTCACTATATAACATTAGCAATGTGTATTGTCACTATATAGCATTATCAATGTGTATTGTCACTATATAACATTAGCAATGTGTATTGTCACTATATAACATTAGCAATGTGTCACTATATAACATTATCAATGTGTCACTATATAACATTAGCAATGTGTCACTATATAACATTATCAATGTGACACTATATAACATTATCAATGTGTATTGTCACTATATAACATTAGCAATGTGTCACTATATAACATTATCAATGTGTATTGTCACTATATAACATTAGCAATGTGTATTGTCACTATATAACATTAGCAATGTGTCACTATATAACATTATCAATGTGTATTGTCACTATATAACATTAGCAATGTGTCACTATATAACATTAGCAATGTGTATTGTCACTATATAACATTAGCAATGTGTCACTATATAACATTATCAATGTGTATGTCACTATATAACATTATCAATGTGTATTCACTATATAACATTAGCAATGTGTATTGTCACTATATAACATTAGCAATGTGTATTGTCACTATATAACATTAGCAATGTGTATTGTCACTATATAACATTAGCAATGTGTATTGTCACTATATAACATTATCAATGTGTATTGTCACTATATAAAATTAGCAATGTGTCACTATATAACATAGCAATGTGTCACTATATAACATTAGCAATGTGTATTGTCACTATATAACATTAGCAATGTGTCACTATATAACATTAGCAATGTGTATTGTCACTATATAACATTAGCAATGTGTATTGTCACTATATAACATTAGCAATGTGTCACTATATAACATTAGCAATGTGTCACTATATAACATTAGCAATGTGTCACTATATAACATTAGCAATGTGTATTGTCACTATGTAACATTAGCAATGTGCATTGTCACTATATAACATTAGCAATGTGTCACTATATAACATTAGCAATGTGTATTGTCACTATATAACATTATCAATGTGTATTGTCACTATATAACATTAGCAATGTGTCACTATATAACATTATCAATGTGTATTGTCACTATATAACATTAGCAATGTGTATTGTCACTATATAACATTAGCAATGTGTCACTATATAACATTATCAATGTGTATTGTCACTATATAACATTAGCAATGTGTCACTATATAACATTAGCAATGTGTCACTATATAACATTATCAATGTGTATTGTCACTATATAACATTAGCAATGTGTCACTCTATAACATTAGCAATGTGTCACTATATAACATTAGCAATGTGTCACTATATAACATTAGCAATGTGTATTGTCACTATATAACATTAGCAATGTGTCACTATATAACATTATCAATGTATCTTGTCACTATATAACATTATCAATGTGTATTGTCACTATGTAACATTATCAATGTGTATTGTCACTATATAACAGTATCAATGTGTATTGTCACTATATAACATTATCAATGTGTATTGTCACTATATAACATTAGCAATGTGTATTGTCATTATATAGCATTAGCAATGTGTCACTATATAACATTAGCAATGTGTCACTATATAGCTGTATCAATGTGTCACTATATAACATTATCAATGTGTATTGTCACAATATAACATTATCAATGTTTATTGTCACTATATAACATTATCAATGTGTATTGTCACTATATAACATTAGCAATGTGTATTGTCACTATATAGCATTATCAATGTGTCACTATATAACATTATCAATGTGTATTGTCACTATATAACATTAGCAATGTGTATTGACACTATATATCATTACCAATGTGTATTGTCACTATATAACATTAGCAATGTGTCACTATATAACATTATCAATGTGTATTGTCACTATATATCATTATCAATGTGTATTGTCACTATATAACATTATCAATGTGTATTGTCACTATATAGCATTAGCAATGTGTATTGTCACTATGTAGCATTATCAATGTGTCACTATATAACATTATCAATGTGTATTGTCACTATATAACATTATCAATGTGTATTGTCACTATATAGCATTAGCAATGTGTCACTATATAACATTATCAATGTGTAT
>JABXNX010000020.1:650352-659255 GCA_014843695.1 Archivesica marissinica | reverse complement strand
CACTATATAACATTATCAATGTGTATTGTCACTATATAACATTATCAATGTGTCACTATATAACATTATCAATGTGTTTTGTCACTATATAACATTATCAATGTGTATTGTCACTATATAACATTAGCAATGTGTATTGTCACTATATAACATTATCAATGTGTCACTATATAACATTATCAATGTGTCACTATATAACATTATCAATGTGTCACTATATAACATTATCAATGTGTCACTATATAACATTAGCAATGTGTATTGTCACTATATAACATTATCAATGTGTCACTATATAACATTATCAATGTGTCACTATATAACATTATCAATGTGTCACTATATAACATTATCAATGTGTCACTATATAACATTATCAATGTGTATTGTCACTATATAACATTATCAATGTGTCACTATATAACATTATCAATGTGTCACTATATAACATTAGCAATGTGTATTGTCACTATATAGCATTATCAATGTGTATTGTCACTATATAACATTAGCAATGTGTCACTATATAACATTATCAATGTGTCACTATATAACATTATCAATGTGTCACTATATAACATTATCAATGTGTATTGTCACTATATAACATTAGCAATGTGTATTGTCACTATATAACATTATCAATGTGTATTGTCACTATATAGCATTATCAATGTGTCACTATATAACATTATCAATGTGTCACTATATAACATTATCAATGTGTCACTATATAACATTATCAATGTGTATTGTCACTATATAACATTAGCAATGTGTATTGTCACTATATAACATTATCAATGTGTATTGTCACTATATAGCATTATCAATGTGTCACTATATAACATTATCAATGTGTCACTATATAACATTAGCAATGTGTCACTATATAACATTATCAATGTGTCACTATATAACATTATCAATGTGTCACTATATAACATTATCAATGTGTATTGTCACTATATAACATTATCAATGTGTATTGTCACTATATAACATTAGCAATGTGTATTGTCACTATATAACATTATCAATGTGTCACTATATAACATTATCAATGTGTCACTATATAACATTATCAATGTGTCACTATATAACATTATCAATGTGTCACTATATAACATTATCAATGTGTATTGTCACTATATAGCATTATCAATGTGTATTGTCACTATATAACATTATCAATGTGTATTGTCACTATATAGCATTATCAATGTGTCACTATATAACATTATCAATGTGTATTGTCACTATATAACATTATCAATGTGTATTGTCACTATATAGCATTATCAATGTGTATTGTCACTATATAACATTATCAATGTGTATTGTCACTATATAGCATTATCAATGTGTATTGTCACTATATAACATTATCAATGTGTATTGTCACTATATAACATTAGCAATGTGCATTGTCACTATATAACAGTATCAATGTGTCACTATATAACATTATCAATGTGTCACTATATAGCATTATCAATGTGTATTGTCACTATATAGCATTATCAATGTGTATTGTCACTATATAACATTATCAATGTGTATTGTCACTATATAACATTATCAATGTGTCACTATATAACATTATCAATGTGTATTGTCACTATATAACATTATCAATGTGTATTGTCACTATATAACATTATCAATGTGTATTGTCACTATATAACATTATCAATGTGTCACTATATAACATTATCAATGTGTATTGTCACTATATAACATTATCAATGTGTATTGTCACTATATAACATTATCAATGTGTATTGTCACTATATAGCATTATCAATGTGTATTGTCACTATATAACATTATCAATGTGTATTGTCACTATATAGCATTATCAATGTGTCACTATATATCATTATCAATGTGTATTGACACTATATAACATTATCAATGTGTATTGTCACTATATAGCATTATCAATGTGTATTGTCACTATATAACATTAGCAATGTGTCACTATATAACATTAGCAATGTGCCACTATATATCATTATCAATGTGTATTGTCACCATATAACATTAGCAATGTGTCACTATATAACATTAGCAATGTGTCACTATATAACATTATCAATGTGTCACTATATAACATTATCAATGTGTCACTATATAACATTATCAATGTGTATTGTCACTATATAACATTATCAATGTGTATTGTCACTATATATCATTAGCAATGTGTAATGTCACTATATAACATTATCAATGTGTCACTATATAACATTATCAATGTGTCACTATATAACATTATCAATGTGTCACTATATAACATTATCAATGTGTCACTATATAACATTATCAATGTGTCACTATATAACATTATCAATGTGTATTGTCACTATATACATTATCAATGTGTATTGTCACTATATAACATTATCAATGTGTATTGTCACTATATAGCATTATCAATGTGTCACTATATAACATTATCAATGTGTATTGTCACTATATAACATTATCAATGTGTATTGTCACTATATAACATTATCAATGTGTATTGTCACTATATAACATTATCAATGTGTATTGTCACTATATAACATTATCAGTGATGTCACTATATAACATTATCAATGTGTCACTATATAACATTATCAATGTGTATTGTCACTATATAACATTATCAATGTGTCACTATATAACATTATCAATGTGTATTGTCACTATATAACATTATCAATGTGTATTGTCACTATATAACATTATCAATGTGTCACTATATAACATTATCAATGTGTCACTATATAACATTATCAATGTGTATTGTCACTATATAGCATTATCAATGTGTATTGTCACTATATAACATTATCAATGTGTATTGTCACTATATAACATTATCAATGTGTCACTATATAACATTATCAATGTGTATTGTCACTATATAGCATTATCAATGTGTATTGTCACTATATAACATTATCAATGTGTATTGTCACTATATAGCATTATCAATGTGTATTGTCACTATATAACATTATCAATGTGTATTGTCACTATATAGCATTATCAATGTGTCACTATATATCATTATCAATGTGTATTGACACTATATAACATTATCAATGTGTATTGTCACTATATAGCATTATCAATGTGTATTGTCACTATATAACATTAGCAATGTGTCACTATATAACATTAGCAATGTGTCACTATATATCATTATCAATGTGTATTGTCACTATATAACATTAGCAATGTGTCACTATATAACATTAGCAATGTGTCACTATATAACATTATCAATGTGTCACTATATAACATTATCAATGTGTATTGTCACTATATAACATTATCAATGTGTATTGTCACTATATAGCATTATCAATGTGTATTGTCACTATATAACATTATCAATGTGTATTGTCACTATATAACATTATCAATGTGTATTGTCACTATATAACATTATCAATGTGTATTGTCACTATATAACATTAGCAATGTGTATTGTCACTATATAACATTAGCAATGTGTCACTATATAACATTATCAATGTGTATTGTCACTATATAACATTAGCAATGTGTATTGTCACTATATAACATTATCAATGTGTATTGTCACTATATAACATTATCAATGTGTATTGTCACTATATAACATTATCAATGTGTATTGTCACTATATAACATTATCAATGTGTATTGTCACTATATAACATTATCAATGTGTATTGTCACTATATAACATTAGCAATGTGTATTGTCACTATATAACATTATCAATGTGTCACTATATAACATTATCAATGTGTATTGTCACTATATAACATTATCAATGTGTCACTATATAACATTAGCAATGTGTCACTATATAACATTAGCAATGTGTCACTATATAACATTATCAATGTGTATTGTCACTATATAACATTAGCAATGTGTCACTATATAACATTAGCAATGTGTCACTATATAACATTATCAATGTGTCACTATATAACATTATCAATGTGTATTGTCACTATATATCATTATCAATGTGTATTGTCACTATATAGCATTATCAATGTTATTGTCACTATATAGTTATCAATGTGTATTGTCACTATATAACATTATCAATGTGTATTGTCACTATATAACATTATCAATGTGTATTGTCACTATATAACATTAGCAATGTGTATTGTCACTATATAACATTAGCAATGTGTCACTATATAACATTATCAATGTGTATTGTCACTATATAACATTATCAATGTGTCACTATATAACATCATCAATGTGTATTGACACTATATATCATTATCAATGATGTCACTATATAACATTATCAATGTGTATTGTCACTATATAACATTATCAATGTGCATTGTCACTATATAACATTATCAATGTGTATTGTCACTATATAACATTATCAATGTGTATTATTACTATATAGCATTAGCAATGTGCATTGTCACTATATAACATTATCAATGTGTATTGTCACTATATAGCATTAGCAATGTGCATTGTCACTATATAGCATTAGCAATGTGTATTGTCACTATATAACATTAGCAATGTGTATTGTCACTATATAACATTATCAATGTGTATTGTCACTATATAACATTATCAATGTGTATTGTCACTATATAACATTATCAATGTGTAGTGTCACTATATAGCATTAGCAATGTGTATTGTCACTATATAACATTAGCAATGTGTCACTATATAACATTAGCAATGTGTATTGTCACTATATAGCATTAGCAATGTGTCACTATATAGCATTAGCAATGTGCATTGTCACTATATAGCATTATCAATGTGTCACTATATAACATTATCAATGTGTCACTATATAACATTATCAATGTGTCACTATATAACATTATCAATGTGTATTGTCACTATATAACATTAGCAATGTGTATTGTCACTATATAACATTAGCAATGTGTATTGTCACTATATAACATTAGCAATGTGTATTGTCACTATATAACATTATCAATGTGTCACTATATAACATTATCAATGTGTCACTATATAACATTAGCAATGTGTCACTATATAACATTATCAATGTGTCACTATATAACATTATCAATGTGTCACTATATAACATTATCAATGTGTATTGTCACTATATAACATTATCAATGTGTATTGTCACTATATAACATTAGCAATGTGTATTGTCACTATATAACATTATCAATGTGTCACTATATAACATTATCAATGTGTCACTATATAACATTATCAATGTGTCACTATATAACATTATCAATGTGTCACTATATAACATTATCAATGTGTATTGTCACTATATAGCATTATCAATGTGTATTGTCACTATATAACATTATCAATGTGTATTGTCACTATATAGCATTATCAATGTGTCACTATATAACATTATCAATGTGTATTGTCACTATATAACATTATCAATGTGTATTGTCACTATATAGCATTATCAATGGTTTGTCACTATATAACATTATCAATGTGTATGTCACTATATAACATTATCAATGTGTATTGTCACTATATAACATTATCAATGTGTATTGTCACTATATAACATTAGCAATGGATGTCACTATATAACATTATCAATGTGTCACTATATAACATTATCAATGTGTCACTATATAACATTATCAATGTGTATTGTCACTATATAGCATTATCAATGTGTATTGTCACTATATAACATTATCAATGTGTATTGTCACTATATAACATTATCAATGTGTCACTATATAACATTATCAATGTGTATTGTCACTATATAACATTATCAATGTGTATTGTCACTATATAACATTATCAATGTGTATTGTCACTATATAGCATTATCAATGTGTATTGTCACTATATAACATTATCAATGTGTATTGTCACTATATAGCATTATCAATGTGTATTGTCACTATATAACATTATCAATGTGTATTGTCACTATATAACATTAGCAATGTGCATTGTCACTATATAACAGTATCAATGTGTCACTATATAACATTATCAATGTGTCACTATATAGCATTATCAATGTGTATTGTCACTATATAGCATTATCAATGTGTATTGTCACTATATAACATTATCAATGTGTATTGTCACTATATAACATTATCAATGTGTATTGTCACTATATAGCATTATCAATGTGTATTGTCACTATATAGCATTATCAATGTGTATTGTCACTATATAACATTATCAATGTGTCACTATATAACATTATCAATGTGTATTGTCACTATATAGCATTATCAATGTGTATTGTCACTATATAACATTATCAATGTGTATTGTCACTATATAGCATTATCAATGTTTATTGTCACTATATAACATTATCAATGTGTATTGTCACTATATAGCATTATCAATGTGTCACTATATATCATTATCAATGTGTATTGACACTATATAACATTATCAATGTGTATTGTCACTATATAGCATTATCAATGTGTATTGTCACTATATAACATTAGCAATGTGTCACTATATAACATTAGCAATGTGTCACTATATATCATTATCAATGTGTATTGTCACTATATAACATTAGCAATGTGTCACTATATAACATTAGCAATGTGTCACTATATAACATTATCAATGTGTCACTATATAACATTATCAATGTGTATTGTCACTATATATCATTATCAATGTGTATTGTCACTATATAGCATTATCAATGTGTATTGTCACTATATAAGATTATCAATGTGTATTGACACTATATAACATTATCAATGTGTATTGTCACTATATAACATTATCAATGTGTATTGTCACTATATAACATTAGCAATGTGTATTGTCACTATATAACATTAGCAATGTGTCACTATATAACATTAGCAATGTGTATTGTCACTATATAACATTAGCAATGTGTCACTATATAACATTATCAATGTGTATTGTCACTATATAACATTATCAATGTGTCACTATATAACATTAGCAATGTGTATTGTCACTATATAACATTAGCAATGTGTCACTATATAACATTAGCAATGTGTATTGTCACTATATAACATTAGCAATGTGTCACTATATAACATTAGCAATGTGTCACTATATAACATTAGCAATGTGTCACTATATAACATTAGCAATGTGTATTGTCACTATATAACATTAGCAATGTGTCACTATATAACATTAGCAATGTGTATTGTCACTATATAACATTAGCAATGTGTATTGTCACTATATAACATTATCAATGTGTATTGTCACTATATAACATTAGCAATGTGATGTCACTATATAACATTATCAATGTGTATTGTCACTATATAACATTATCAATGTGTATTGTCACTATATAACATTATCAATGTGTATTGTCACTATATAACATTAGCAATGTGTATTGTCACTATATAGCATTAGCAATGTGTCACTATATAACATTATCAATGTGTATTGTCACTATATAACATTAGCAATGTGTATTGTCACTATATAGCATTAGCAATGTGTCACTATATATCATTATCAATGTGTATTGTCACTATATAACATTATCAATGTGTATTGTCACTATATAACATTATCAATGTGTATTGTCACTATATAACATTAGCAATGTGTATTGTCACTATATAGCATTAGCAATGTGTCACTATATAACATTATCAATGTGTATTGTCACTATATAACATTATCAATGTGTATTGTCACTATATAACATTATCAATGTGTATTGTCACTATATAACATTATCAATGTGTATTGTCACTATATAACATTAGCAATGTTATTGTCACTATATAACATTAGCAATGTGTATTGTCACTATATAGCATTATCAATGTGTATTGTCACTATATAGCATTAGCAATGTGTATTGTCACTATATAACATTAGCAATGTGTCACTATATAACATTAGCAATGTGTATTGTCACTATATAACATTAGCAATGTGTCACTATATAACATTAGCAATGTGTCACTATATAACATTAGCAATGTGTCACTATGTAACATTAGCAATGTGTCACTATATAACATTAGCAATGTGTATTGTCACTATATAACATTATCAATGTGTAATGTCACTATATAACATTAGCAATGTGTCACTATATAACAGTATCAATGTGTATTGTCACTATATAACAGTATCAATGTGTATTGTCACTATATAACAGTATCAATGTGTATTGTCACTATATAACAGTATCAATGTGTATTGTCACTATATAACAGTATCAATGTGTATTGTCACTATTAAACAGTATCAATGTGTATTGTCACTATATATCACATTTTATATATAAATATCATGTTATTTCAGTGCAAAGCATTTCGATTTGGTCTATATTGTTTGTATATGTAACCATTATGTAGTTAATTATGTTGTTTTGATCCTTGGAACTATTGGTTTCAAAGGTAAATAAATTAAACTGAATTTCTTTAATTGTCGTTGATATCCAAAAAATGTTTCATTAGACATTTATTTTTCTTCTTCAATATACAATATTCCCAACCGCCATCCACTTATAATCTCAATACAGTTACATTCTCACATAAATTATACGATAATGTCAAGTTTATATCTGCGAACCAAGGTATCACCATGATCTAGAAAGAGAAAATTAAAGCTATGAATATCTAAAAATGTCGTATTTAGTACTAAAACGTTGAAAGGAATGCAATTAGTTGGAATTAATGACATATTTACTGTGATTATTACTTATACTACACCTGATTAACTTGCCAATTGTTGGAGAAATACAATTCAGAAGTTACGAGTAATGTTAGTTACAACTGTCAATGATTCTCATATGTTCGGTTTAGTTTCCATTTTTGCGAGCATATTAGTATGTAATGAATATAATAGTTAGGTAGCACATAGCAAAGTATGTCCAATGTCAG